>VXBC01011821.1:0-59518 GCA_013399945.1 Ploceus nigricollis
ATAACTTATTAATGCAAGTGGTGGAGGAGCCAGTGAGGAGAGGTGTGCTGCCCTCCAGAGGACCCTTCCCACTCCAATAATTCTGTGATTCTCTGAACTTAAATCTTTCATTTTGTCCAGGAAACTGACATTTTCCATAAGAACAAGGGCTACTGGTCCAGAGATTTCTCCTCATTGCCCATTACCAGCACCCCCAGATCTCTTTATACAGGTCTGCTCTCCAGTGACTCCTCTTATCTATTTAGACTTGTATCAGGAACCTGATATCTGGTACCTCTGTACCAGATGCAGAATTCACCATTTTAACTTGTTAAATTTCATGCCATCAATCATAGCCAAATCTTTGACTACCCACATCTTTCTGCAAGGTCTCTCGTCCCTAAAGAGTCAACAGCAACTTTCAAGTTTAGTACTACCAGCAAACATAATGTGCATTCAACTCCTGCCTCCTAATCATGGATAAATACATTGAACTGAACTGGCCCTAGATTTGAAACCTGAGGAACACTGTGGATGACTGTTTGTCAGCTCCATGCACTACAATTCTTTGAGCTCTGCCCTTCTGCTAGTTCTTTAACCAGTGCACCATGAACCCACTCATCTCAGTTGAACAGCTTGTTCAGACAGATGTTGTAAGGGACAGTATCAAAAGCCCCACTAGGTGGGTGGCTGTATCATAGAAGGGTATCAGATGAGTTACTCAGGGCTTTCCCTTTGTGAACTCATGTTGACTGTGCTTGATGGTTGTATTGTTCTTTAAATCCTTTCAATAGTGTCCAGTATGATCTCAGTAAATTTTCCCTGGTAATGAAGTTAACAAGCCTGCAGTTGTCTGTGTCTTTCCTCATGCCCTTCTGGTAAAGTGGATTAATGCTGACCAGCTTCTGGTCAGCAGGGATCTCCCCATACTCCCAAGAGATAGCTCCTCCAGTGCTCTCGGATGAATCCCATCAGGCCCCATGGACTTACAAAGATGAAACTGATATAACTGCTCATTTACAGTTTCAGTGTCCAGAAATGGAAAGTCACTGCTACTGTATGTTCTCTAACTGACAGGACAGGCCAGACCAGTGTGTATCAATATTATTAATGACTGATGCAAAAGCATTATAATGCCTCTGCCTTTTCCTCATCCTTTTTTTTAGGTTGACTACCTTCATCAAGAATTGGTTGAATATTTTCCTTAGATCTCCTCTTGCTCTAAACTTACTCAGAATTTCTTTTTTTTTTTTTATCTGACTCATCGCTGGCCAGTTTCAACTCTGAGCTTTGGACTTTTGTGTTTTCTCCCTACACATGGGAACTACAGCTCCATAATTATCCTGTGAGGCCTGACCTCTCTTACAGAGATCATTCTTTCCTTTGGAGTTCCCTGTTCAGCCAAGCTGCTCTTCTGCCCTTCTTGCCTGATTTTTGGCATAGTGCGATTTGCTTGCTCCTGTGCTTCTAAAAGGTTGCTCTTAAAAATTGACCAGCATTCATGGATCTCTAAGCCCTGAAAATCAGATTCCCAGAGGACACTGCTAACTAGCTTCCTGAGCAGTTTAAGGTTTGCTGTCCTGAAATCTAGGATAGCAACTCTGATGACTTCTCATCTACACAAAAAAATTTAAACTCATGATTTAAGCTCATGATTACTGTGGCCAAAACAGCCACCTAAAAATCCCATCGTCTCCTTCCCTATTCACAAACAGCAAATTGGGGATGGGGAGGGCAGGGGGAGAGTTGGGGGGACATCTTTCATTTTGTCCAGGAAACTGACATTTTCCATAAGAACAAGGGCTACTGGTCCAGAGATTTCTCCTCATTGCCCACAGATTAAATAATCACTGCTAGCATTGTGACTGAGTGAACAGCAGTAGACACCTACAGTGACATCTGCTTTGTTTTCCATCTCCCTAATTCTCACTCAGAGGCTTTCAACCAAATTACTCCTAATTGCAAGGAATGACAGTGAAAACTATGCCTTCCAATGCAACTCCTTTGCCTTGCCTGCCTTGCCTATCCCTCCTGAACAGCCTATACCCCTGCATGCCAGCAGTCCAGTCATGGAACTCATTCTACCAAGTCTCACTAATCCCAATCTCATAGCTTTGGGAGCTGACAAATGCTTCCAGTTCATCCTGTTTATTTCTTGTATCGTGTGCATTGGTGTTTAAACATTTCAAATACTCTCTTAAACTCTCAGTGCTCTCTGCAGCTCTGTAAGCATTGCCACCCTGAGACCATGCTATGCCATCCCTTGGCTTCCATGTTCTATTACACATCAGTAGGAATTTAGTTAATTCAGATGTTTACATATTGATCCTCTATGCAAACTGAAACACGAGTAGGCATCACACAGCGATTTCCTTAAAAAAGACAAAATTTCATCTGAATTAAAATGCTAATCAACATGCAAACTGAGATGATTAAAGGTGTAACTTAGTTTGAAACAGCACATTAGACATGGAACCATTAAAATGTGACATATTTGGCTTTGTTAGAGATTACTTAGAAGTGCACACAAATGGAAATGTCATGAACTGAGATGCACACTCACTGACAAGGACTTTCAGTGAGTCCTTCTGCACGTTCACCTTTAGACAGTTTTCTCAGTATAGAGTTGCATATGCAGCAGAAAACTACCACTAATTATCCACTATTTTGGAAAGGCAAACAAGTACTGCATTAATCCTCCACACCCAATCAGTGAAGAAATGCTCAGCCTTCACACAGTACCCTGTTGGATGAGAAAATCCTAGAAAGAGTCATGGAATCCTATGACTTATGACCCCCTTCCAACTGAATTGGAAGGGGGTCATAAGGATCATCAAAGTCCAGCTTCTGTACCTGCACAGGACAACCCCAAGAGTCACAGCATGTGCCTGAGAGCATTGTCCAAATGCTTCTTGAACTCTGTCAGGCTTTGTGCTGTGACTTCCCTGGGGAGCTGTTCCAGTGCCCAACCACCTCTGGGTGAAGAACCTTTATCTAACATCCAACATAAACCTCCCCTGACACAGCTTCAGGCCATTCCATCAGGTGCTGTTACTGTCACCACAGAGAAGAGATCAGTGCCTGCCCCTCCTCTTCCCCTCACAAGGAAGTTTTAACTGCAATGAGGGCTCTCCTCTGTCTCCTCTTCCCCAGGGCGAACAGACCAAGTGACAAAGAAGTCAGAGGAGAATCTCTTTAACAGAGGAAATGTTATCAGTCCTGAAAATAAGATAATTCCTCCAGTGTGGGGTGTGTCTTCTAGATGTATGGAAATATAATTTCCTTCAACGTGATCAAAACTCAACAATGATCTTACCAGTACTGTTTTGAAAGACACTAGGGAACAGTGCCCAATTATATTCAGTTAATTTTTGTCTACTTCAGCAAGGAGGATTGCTAAATATAAAATCTCTTTTAATACCTGTCTTGGCAAGATTGCAAAGTGAAAAAGTCTCTATTCCTTCAGAAAGAAAAAAGTAATAAATAAGGAAAATAGCAGGGGCTAATGTATTTAAGATGATAAATGTGGAAAAGAGTTGCTATATTATCCCTTTTCCCTGGAGGCAGAGGAAAAACTCTCGTTATGTGCAGAGAAGTGTCAAGGAGACAAGAACAGTTACAAGTGGAAATAAAATGGCAACTGTCCTGGAGCTGCAGATACAACAGCCATCAGGATCATTGACTCATTTCAGCAATCTTTATAAGGCCATTGCAAACTTGACATGCATACCACCCCTCTTCAGAAACCCTGCTCACACTATATAGTCATAATGTGTTGTCATTACTGCACAAGAACATTGTGTTATTACTGAAGGAAGGATTATCAGTTCAAAAATAATGCCCATTCCAAGTCTGTTACGCTAAAACATACTTTAGTAAATACACTATATCCATCAAATTTTAGTAGTTTGTTTTATTTTCAGCCATTCCTTCAAAGCTTCCATGAATTAAAGGGATATTCCACTCCAGCTTTTGAGGTTCCCAAATTGTCACTGAAACAATTCAATTGAAACTGAATGCGTATTTCTCATTTAAATTCAGCACATTTGCAAAACAATAACACATCACTTAAAGACAAAATATCGCTTTTCATAGGAATTTTTGTGATGAAGCAAAAGGGCAAAAAAACCCCAAACCAAATTAAAAATCTTGTGATAGGAAATGTCTTTGAAATACAGCGTCTTGATGCCTGAGTAATAGTATCATGTTTTCAAGTATGGACAGTTGTCTTCACTGGATAAGGTACGGTGTGCAGCTACCACCCATAAGCTTTAGTCCATACTGCTTTCCTCTTGAACTCTGCAAGAGACCTCAAGTCCAGAAGTGTAACTGTGAAGATAGGGACAAATGACATTAAGTTGTGCAGTCCAAAGGAAAAGATGTGAGAGTATTCTTCCTAGTAATTTTACTAGTACAGGTATAGATTTAGTTCTCCTTTTACTGACTCTTCATAATTCTTTCACTTGTGGTGATGTACTAGGCCCTTCCTTGCTTTGTGGCACATCTTCTACTGAAATCATATCACATCATCTTCTAATTAGTCTATCACTTAGGCACACAGATCAATCAACATTGCAGAAAGTTCAAATTCAATGAGCAATGATGCAAGCCAGGACATAGGAGGCACTGGGAACAACAGAAGCACGAAGTCCTCTGCTCAATTCACTGATTGGAAATGCAACTCACTGATTTCTTAATTCAATTTGAAAGAATCATGTGTTTACACAAAATCCAGTAACTAACCTAGTCACAGTCTAGTTATTCAGATGGAAGTTCTAGTATGTAAAAGGAAAAAAAGAATGGGAAGCTCAAGGGGAACAGTGACTTATCTCTATCAGGGCATACTGAGAATATATGGTGAATATCAGAACTCTCTGACACAGAGGAGGTTCTCCAACAGCCCTTAGCATTGCTTCTGGTGGAGATTAGCAGACATTACAGGGGAATTTATCAGAGAGTGACTAAAACTGCAGACATCAAAACAAGGGTAATTATCCTATTAATGCAAATAACTTAATAACTGGATTTCAAGAAGCCTTGTTTAGGTCCAACAAATCAGATGGTCCAAAGGAAGTGCATTGTGCCCATGGAAAGAAGCACAAGTGCACTTACTTCACTTGAGAATATTTGTGGTGTCCTCTTAAAATGACTTGCACAGATCCTACATATGTAAGTAAGCACTAGGATGCATGCTATAGGGCTACAACTCCTACCATAACTCAACATATTGTCTACTTTCCATCTTTCTTTTCATGTATCTTTTCAGAAACCTCATTTCTCTTTCCTTTTTTCTTAGACCCCTTTACTAGGCTGTCTTAGTTCACCTCCTACCCCTTCCACACAGCGCAGTCTTCACTTGCACCTAAGTTACATGATTTGTATTCTAGCACTGGAGGATTTCCCAATAGTATGTTGCATCTTATTTTCAAGGGTAACTTCAAAAACAACAGATAGATTTATCAATGAAATAATCTTGTGCACTAGATGTACCTCTAGGTCCTTTGGACCCTAAGTGCTACATCATAAGCATCAGAAGATGAAACAGCAAATGTAAAGTGTTACAGATAAGAATGTCAACTTACCTGTGACAATTACCTCAAAGACAAAATCTCACTCCTTATAACAACTGCATTTTGATCTGTACTGACCACTACAGAAAAATGAGGACCCAATTAAAAATATATTACCTTTCAGCAGGTCCATGCAAGATTCTGATAATACTTCCTTAGGACATTCCATCATATTAATCAGCCAGTCAATAAACTGAAGATCGAAATATGAAAAAGAATCTGAATTAAAAGAGCCCCTATATCAGAACACGATGAATTATTTTCAGTTTGACAGACAACATCTGATTTCTGCTAAATTCAGTTATCTAATCAGAGGCAGTGGCCAATGAAGCTTCTGCCCAAAGTAAACAAAACACCCCAGAGAACATCTCCCTGTCAATGCAATTCTTCCCACAGCTGGATCTGAAACTCCCTTTGCTCCTTCTCATTATGTCAGCAATAATTCTTTGTAAGAAGAAGGCACACTAAACAGCTTCCCTCCATCTTGCCTGTTAATACCTTTAACCTATTAATATAATTCTTTCTTATCAGTCTCTTGTCCAAATGTTTTACTGCAAATCCTTCAGAACTCTTATTGCCTTTGTTCCTCTTTTGACCTCTCTCATTTTTTATTATTTTTTTCTGGCAGTGCAGGGTGCCTGAATGACAATATGGTATTTAAACTTATAAGGATGATTTTCAGGGCAAGGCCTCACATTCTTCCTTAAAACCTAATTAGGCACTTGCATACTAACAGCTCACCCCTGCATTCCTCCGACATTCTGAATTCTGACTTCAGGGGTAACTCTGAGCACAGAAGCATGCTCAGAGAAACCAGTTCTCAACAGATTCCAGTTTGCACAAAACAGCTAACTATTAATCTATAGATTAATTACAGTACTTCCACATATAGCAACATATGCATTGCACAGTAGGTTTGCCAAATTAGGCACAATTTTCCACATTTATTTTCAACTCATACTTCAAAATAAATGACACACAGTGCAAACTGTGAAGAAGATCTTTGATTGCTCTGAATTTACAGTTGGTGTGTCCAGCTGCAGAGGATCCTTCTTTCAGTGTTTAAAACACTGACTTGCTACCAGCAGCTCCCAATTCTCTTCTTCTGGCTGTATTTTCTTAAGAGTTTGACTCCCAGCTTTGGAATTTTTTTTTTTTTTTTGCAACTCTCAAATTTTACTTAAGAAACTACTTTCATATCTGATTCAAAATAAAGTGAGATCACAATTGAGATCCAATAAAATATAGAGGAAATAACTGCTCTATGATCTAAGGTGACTACCAAAAATGGGGTGCTTTCTCATGTGAAGTGCTTACCACTACATGCAATTTTACCTTCTGTGTTTGTTCTTTCCACGGTTCTTTAGCCAGCAAAAGGGAAAGGCTACTTGGAAGGAGAGTGAGAGTCTCTTGCACAGCAAAGTTGTCAGTGGGGTGCTTGCCAATGTGTTCCTCATATAATTCTGGTGATACCATGTGTTGTTTCCACAGTGACCAGTCAGCACTGAGGCCAAGCAGTAATGGTGCACCATGGTCAGCCCAGGCCAAAACAGAAGCTGCAAACAGCCACACGAGGAAATCTATGCACTAAACAGGAAAAAGGCAAAAATGTGCTTAGTTAAATGAATAATACAGAAGGAGAAAAAAAAATTAAAAACCTCACCAAAAAAACCCAACAAAAAAACTTATCCAAAAAAGAAACCAACCAAAAACCCAAGACCAAAATCCAGATGATGACTTGCTCTTAAAAACAATAATCTAAAAATTTAGGTAAAAGTCACAATGCAAGAACTAAAAAGTTCTTAATATCCTTCTATGCTTTGAAGAGCATAAGCCTCTTTATAAATTCAAACTAAAACGTCTACAGAAAGAAAAGTAAAATCATACTCTTCTAAAATCATCTTTTAGATTAAAGCTGATCCACAACTCATTCAAAATGGGGAAAGAACTTTTTCACAGCAACTTGACTGTTGAGGGAAATCAGAGATGGTCACCCTTATAGTGCTGTAAATGGTTGGGAAATATTGCAGCAATTTAATTAATGCCCTTCTGATCTAAGCAGCAGCTTATTTTATGTCCTCAAACAGAAGACCTAAAATAGGTGAAGAACATTATTTCTCTAAAACTCTCCAAGCCCTCTCAGAACCAGAAACTACACAGTTCTGACCTGCCTAGACAGTTCTACTAGTGAATTCAAAACTTTCCTTCAATTGTACTAAATACAGTAAATTTAAAGAAATTATTTCCTTTAGTTGCCTTAAGGTTCTATGATAACTTAAATGTAAAGGTTATTTTAAAGTAAGAGTTTTAAATACATATTCACAAAAATTGTGAAGATATTCTCTGTGGTGGTAAGATCACAATCTTCTAAAATACAAAACCATGGGGAATAATTCTTATTACTGAGGAAAAATGTGAAACGTATCAGAACCTCCTTCTGTCCTTGCTCCAAATCATTTTCACAGCCATTACCTCTTTCAGATCAACATTTTGTAAGGGTGTTGACTTGTATGCCACATTTCTAATGTAGCCCATCAGGTCTAACAGCCAGTCCATTCTTTTCAGAACTCCTAGAAAAAGAATAACACTGACTCATGTCAAACACTAGAATGCACTACTTTTCATTAAAAAGCAAGCACAGAAAATCACTATAGCAGGAAAGTACCAACTGTAGAAGAACAAAGATCACCAACACCACTATTACATTTGATTAATTCTGCCACTGACAGAAAACATACAGTCCCTTAAATAGTACAGAAACGTTGCTTATAATGCAGGCAACACACTGAACACACACATACACACACGCACAAAAACCAAACAAAAACCAGAATTATTTCACATAAACGCAGCCTGCAGGACCCACTAACCAAGTCTGCACACATGACTGCTACAGAATCCTAAAGCCTCCCTCAATGTGCAAATTACTGTGAAAATGGTCCTACAGTGTTGAGAGGGTCAATAAAATATGGTCAAAGCACGCAAATAAAATCAGCCCTCAATACACCTCAAGGATGGAAGAGATTTCATTGATTCAGATTCTGCTATCCATAATCTGTTCTACCTCCTAGAAGCTAATAACCATGCTCACCACCAAGACCACATTACATCATACATTACTATGTCCATGTAATCTCTACAAGTGCTCCCTTTCACGCTGTCTCCTCTTTTACCCAAAGAATCCTCACTTCACTCAATTAAAGCTCACTACTCTTTGAAGTTCTTCAAACACAGCTGGCAGCTAAGGCATCTGGCAATATAATGCTTTGAAGTTGTTCAGTGAACACAGGCAGACAAAGACCCTTCTGCCATGAAAATGAGACCTCATTCTTGTATCTTTCTGTTCTTCTTTCTTCCTTCTTTATCTTCCTGTGTGATTCTCCTACTTCTCTTGCATCAGCCCCTATGCTTTGTCAGACCCATAGCTGAGCCAGCCCAAATCATTAACCCACCAGATGACTATCTGGTATAGGTATGAAGAGTTAAAAAGGGAAATTTATTTCCTGTGTTAAATCAGTGCAAGGAGTTCAGGAAAGAAAGTTATCTCCCTAGTTCAACCAGTCTCATAGGAACATCCCCCCACCTTCTGTGGGGTTAGTTACATACCAGTAAGTCAGATTTTAGGTCAGAAGGTTAGCAGAGTTGCAGTATTAAGAGGTCTCTAATACACTATGTACATCTCTAACACTACCCTAAAAAGAGTGGGAGACACAGATCTAATTAAAACTCTGGTCTTTAAACCACATTGATGAGACAAATGACTTGTAGCTGGACCACAGAAAAAGAAGTAACTGGAGAAAAACATAAAAGCAAAGTTTGATACATTGTACTTGAATAATAAAGTACTTGAATAATAAAAGAATTCTGAAGACAGTAGTTTCTAATATGGAAAAATCTGGAAACACTTCAGTTAAACCATCTTAAAATTATCTTAAAGGAATCAGTGTAGATTCATAAATATCTGTTGATTGCATTGTACATTTTTCTTTAAGCCTAATCTTACCTGTATTTTCATGTCTCACAATGCGAGCATGATAGAAACTATGTAGGAACATCCATAAAATATTTTCCTTCTGGTGATATCCTGCCACAATATGAATCACGGCACTCAAGTTCGTCAGAGACAATCTGCCTTGAGAAACTAAATACACTTTCATGAATGTGGCCTTCTCTATATTGTTCTGCAAATGCAATTAAAAAAATGTTAAATTGAAAGGTACATTTCTTGTGGGAACAGTAAATTCTGCATTCCTCTTTATAAAAAAAGTAAGGAAGTCTTTGAATAACTAGTAGGCTTCATTTTCCTCAAGACATATTATTACACAGAAGACTGTACACGCTACTTGAACTTGACACTGTTCGAAATAGGCCAGCAAAGTGTAACTCAGTACAGCCTGTTCTCATACTGCTTTAAATTTTACATTCCCCTTTGAAATGGAATGAACCAGCTTAACAGTTCTGGACACTCAGGTCTTCTTGCAAGACAGATACACTGTAGTGAGAACAAGAGGTTTTCTTAAATGATGTTTTCCAGTGTGAAATAAGAAGGGAAAAATACAAGGAAATGACAGTTCAGCTTCCATAACCTATTTGAATGCTTGACGCTCTAGTGAATTTCATAGCAAACAGAACAGGGGGTTTTATGTCACCGATGTTTGTTTTTAAAAGCTTGATCTGAAAACATCAAATTCTTCCACACAGTTCTTCATTTCCTTAGCATTTCAGCTGCTAAGAACCCTGCTAATTGATTCCACTGGTGAGCTAACAAAATAAAAGCTTTTTTTATTCCATTATCATCCTCAGTCATCTCGTCCACCAGGAAACATTCTGAGTGTGAATGTAAACATAGAGCATACAGTCAAGAATGAAAGATTTTTCAGTCAATTATTTCACATTTTTAACAGAAGCACAGATCCGCCAATTCAAAGACAGCTAGTCACCACAATGCATTTACAGTCCAATTTCAAGCAGGTGGGTATATTAACCAAAGAGGACTGTGGTCTGGTGTTTGCATCATTGGTCTGAGATTTAAAAGATATAATACCACTCTGGTTCACACCATTCCTGTTTTGCTAACAGAAGTAATTCCCAGAATCACAGAATCAGGTTGGAAAAGGTCTATGAGATTATCAAGTCCAACATGTGATTCAACAATACCATGTCAACTAGACCTTGGCACTGAGTGCCACATCCAGTCTTTCTTTAAACATCTCTGGGGACGGTGTCTCCACCATCTCCCTGGTGTGACATTCCCATTCTAATGTCTAATCACCCTTTTTGTGAAGAAATTGTTCCTAATGTCCAGCCTAAACCTCTCCTGGTGCAGCTCAGGACTGTGTCTTCTTGTCCTGTCTGGGACTGGTTGCCTGACAGAAGAGGCCAACCCCCACCTCACCACGTTAGTTAAGGCTCTCCCATTCAAACCTCCCAGGTGAAATCATGAGTATTTCAATCACTTTGAGAAAGTTTGGGATATGGATTCTTATCACTTCTGCCTCTCTCTACTGCCTGCAGATTAGATCCAGAACACTCTTACCTACATGTTAGGTAAAACAATTAAAGCTCCCAGTGAGCTAAAATAGTCTGGTGACAATAAAAGTGACAAGGTTGCTTGTTTCACATGATCTGGTGATAAAAGAGCATAATTCAAACATAATTACCTTGGAGACCTGGACAATGCGATTGATCTCTGAATCAGCCATTTCTGAAATACATCTTGCTACATCGATATACATCTCCAGTTCACCTTTCTGCAAACAGAAACGTAAATGCATGTCTAAATGTCTATTTCTAGGTTTCTTCATCATCAAAATTGGTGAGTTTAGGAACTTGTTAATGATAATGATGAATAATTAATCTATCTTCTAGCCTCACTTAATCTATTTTAGAAATTCTGTATTTGCTGGGCAATTCAATGTACATCAATCTACAAGAACAATGGTATTTGAATACTTTCAAAGAGTTTATTTTATTTTTAATGGCAAAGTGCCATTCTTTGGAAGTATTTTCTGTAGCTAAATAGTTTCTTTAAATCACTGTGAGAAGCTGAATCCTCTGTGGGAAAAAGAAAGCCTTCTCATTGTTCACTTCTTCTCTTTCATTAAAATTTATTTCAGTACTAATACTGTAATTTTCCATTACATAATTGTTCATGAGGGAGGAGTGCATACTAGATTGGTTTCATGACATCGTATTCTAAAATAACCAAAAGTAACTTAAATTGAAATTATGCTGCTATTTTAACTAATACAATTAAAAATTATACATCTAATTAATGTTTTGAATCTGATGCATCAGTGCAAAAAGATGGGACTTACCATCATTAAAAAAATACCCAGCTACAGTGTTCATATACCTCATATATACTCCTTACCTGAACCTCATTTGGAAGAAGCTCATATATTTTCTCCACAGCCTGACACAAAAAGCTCCAGCAAAACTGGGCAGGGTTGGGAAGTTTCATTGCCTGGATGAGCCCCTGTAGAACACACTGGACAATTTCTGGGCTTTTTGTCCGGTTCTTCACTTCAAATTGCTGTATCAGAAACACTTCTGTAAAAGACTGCAGTTTGTCTTCTGCAACATGTTGCATCCACAGGGACAGGGACATGAAAAGGTATTTCTGAGTTTTCATCTGAAAAGGAAAAATTTTTGCTCAGTTTCAAATTCTAACTCTTCAGTGACCTTGAACTATTGTTGGATAAAATTATAAAAAGAGTGGTGCAAACACGACTTATAAAAGCACTTAAAGTCATAAATATTTCTCAATTATTGTCTTCTTCCCTTTTTTGATGATTTTTTTGAATTAAAAAGAGTTCAAACATGTCAATATTCTGTTTTCATTAAAAACTGAAGAACTTACTTTCAGTGAACCTTAGAGATCACATCTCCATATGGACAGAGCAATTTTTTTACATGGTGCCCACTGCATTCCTACATAAAGCATACACACTGTCTAGACAGTCAATGACTGAAGTATGATAGCCATAGAACGATGAATGCTGCTAGCTAGTGAAGAAGAATTAAAAACCTTTACGAAATGCGGAGCTTAAATTCTCTCTGTGGCTCACCTTATTTTGTGCCCTCAAATTCCCACTGCAGCTGGAAAAGTGGTAGTCAGAAATAAAATATTTTTTTGGTACCTTACCAATTATGTATCTTAAAACTGCCAGCAAATGTTTGCATATCTAAGACTAATGAATTAAAACAAAAAACACTCCTTGAAGAGATCACAGAAACAAGCAAATAATTTTCTGAGAGTTTTCATTAATCTGCTCCTGAACTTGGATGAAGTGACAGAAATGTGCAGTCAAATGTTCTGTGGGATTCAGGGAGTTTTACATACTGTACCATGGAATCCACTTTTTAATTCCAGAACAACAGAACAGCAATGAAGGCTAAGACCAAATTTGATTATACTGTAGGTTAGTCTGTTGGGCATCTACAAAATTAAGGCAAGATTTTCAAGACACAGCTTTTTTTACTAGTTAGCTAGATCAAGAGACCTTGCTAGAAAAATAGGTAAGCTTTTGGGCAGATTAGGGTGGACCTTTTTTTTAAGACTTTTAGCTGGTATAATAAAAGATACTTTTTCTCCCGACATGCCACGCTTTATGTCTCCAGGTTAACAGCACTATAGGTTTTAAGCAATAAAGTAAAATGAGTGTAGCAGGTCTTAAGTCTGCCTTGAATTTCAAGGCCCCAGAATAATCTCTCTCACACTATAAATACTCACTAAATGGTATTTCTGAAGAATTCTGAACCCAGTAATCCTTTCTGGTGAGACAGCCTAAACATTGTCACTGAGGAATTTTATATGAAAGAGGTGCTGAGCTCCCACAAGTTTTCTAACATACGTACACTGAGACTGTAGATAAGGGGAGGTGCCACCCACATCCCTAAAAGCATTGCTGCATTTTGAGATGACTGGGCCTGTGTCACAGCCAGTTCAAGGCAGAGATGTTTTACCTCATCACCTAAAACAGAAGAAAACAAACTAAGTTATAAAGAAAATATTTTCCCGTTAATTTTTTTCTCAACTCATAAAATAAAGGAGGGTTATTGTTCTACTAGAGCATTACAAATTATTTTTCTAACAATTCTACTTAAAGCTTTTAATGCATACATGTTAGAAGACTCCTCTTTACATTCATGCACTTTCAGCAAGAAGTATCAGCATTTGTTCAAGTTATTTCAATTTACTCAGGAACAAAAATGTGGGAATGCTAAGAAAAGTAAAAATTTAAGGAAAAAAAACCCTCCTTGCCAAATAAAGTCAAGATTTAATCCACAGAAGGAAAAATGAGTCAATATTCCTGACTATGATGCTGTCTGAAATCTAAAACCAGCTACAAAACAGATGTACTGTTTCCTCCGCAAATTCCCTGATTTACAAAAGTAAGACTCCTAAGTGGAAAGCAGGAATAAAAAAAACCCTCCAGACATTCAACAAGTTTCAGCTCTTCATAAGAATGGCAGGCCTCAGTATAGGAATCTTTTTCCACTATTTTGAACATTATTACCCAGTGTAATTTAGTAGAAAGTGTATTTCAGACTAGTTATAGCTAGATGAACTACCAAACAGTTCAAATATGTGAAAAAGCGGCATGCAGGCTCTGACATGGGCATTGGACCAAGCATTTAGCAATTACTAATAACAGGATATAATTAGTCGAGTTTTATGATGGGCTTTTATATAAATAGTACAAATTAAATATTCAGGCCACTTTCACCCATGTTTTAGGGAACTTCTCAGCCCTGATCTTCTTTAGTTTTTCTTCAGTTAAAACAGTGTCCATATGGTGGTGACAAATAAGTATTTGCAAACACTAAAAAGTCAGTCTTGAAAGCATAATAAAACTAACCACTGCACTAACCCTGAAGAGGACTCCAAAGTTTGTGAAAGCTGCATTAGTAAAGAACTCTTGTGACAAATACAAAAGTCTTAACAGAAAATTAGTACTCTTACCAAAGTCCAGCCTCATCAAAGGAGAAAGAATGGATGCCCAGTTTACAGGTGGATACTGATGGCTTTCTCCAACTAATGCAATGGGTGCCAGTGCTACTTTCACCAGCTCAGCTGGGACAGATTCAGGGCCTAGAACAGAAGATTTGGTCAGAGTCTGTACTTTATCATTTATTACCTATAACAGAGTCTATATTTTATACACATATATTTGGCTGAACAGCTCAGCAAAAAAAATGTGAACACTACACTGTCGTTCAAGCTGTAGTAAAGAACTGAAAAGTGTTATAAAATCACTGTTACTTCATTTTGTGTCTGAGAATTAGCCATTCCATTTATAATGAATGGTTACATTTTTTGAATGTCCTGTCAAACTAGCTTTTTGTTACTAAAAAATAGAAACTTTCTGGTCCCTTGTTCTTGAGTCAATTTACAAGTTAATTATAGATATTTCTCATCTAGTAAGGTAGTATTTTTGCATTTCTTATTGGGAGAACAGCAAAGTTTTCTGACACTGCTTTGCTTTCTCATCTTGTAGATGCAGGCCAAAAGAACAGTCATGTAAGTGCTAGCCTTTGCTACATACCATGTTATGTCAGCATAAGTTAACTCAGTCCTCCTGGAATCAAAACGTAGGCATTTTAACCTCCATTTAAAGCAAAGCTTGCTTCATAGGACAGCAGTGAGCTCACTTAACTGCACATAGAAGCAATCCTCTCTCTCTCTATTGTCTTTAAGAATACTCTGAGACATCTCTCTTTTACCAGGCTTCGTCATGTAACACCATACTTTCTTGAGGCTTCTTTGGATCTATCCCAGCAGTAATCTTTTTAATACCACTCTGTTACAGAGAATCTTAATCCAGCATCACTGAAATAAGGGGCAGTATAAAGTCAGTCTGATGATGAAGTATTAACTGAGCATACAGGCTAACACTTAAAAATGATTTGACTTTCACTCTCACAGGGAAGAAACATCATCTCACCAACAGAGAGGGAAGGGAAAAGGGTTTTAAAAGTCAAAAATCAGGTGGAGAAAATTAAAGTCCTAACTACACAATACTACCTTATCTTTTTGACTGTAATTAAATTTCTATTTTAAATACCTCACATTAGCAAAGTTCAAAATTGTAGTTAGAAAAGTTCTCTTAGCAAATAAAAGTAAGTGTTTAAGCCGTAACAAATTTCCCAGAGGAATACTGTAGTTTGATCCTTACCTTTCTTTCCACTTTCAATAGCAAAGTCAATGGCTGCCCTGATAAAGCTGCTTACAGGTAAGTAGCTAAAATCTGGAGGAACTGTGAAGATAAAAAGACTGCTTATATTCTAAAACATCATCAGCAAAAATTATAACCTTCTGCTCCCAGGTAAATTTAAAGGCCAAATTGAGCTGTGTTTGAGCTAACTGATTCTGTAGGTGACTCAGAATATTTAGACCACAAAATTGATAGATGTATTGGCCTTTTCACCTTTAAAACAAGCTAAACATTTCTGGTGGTGAGAGGTGCCAGATCTGAAAAAACAAATTCACAGATCAACTGAAAAGCCAGGGATAAGAACTTCCTTAAAAATATATTGGGCACTGCAAACTGGGCTTTGAAAGGGAGCGCTTCAAAATTTTAGGAAGTTTAATGCAGCAGAGACATTCCATATCTATCTAACCTTAGGCATGCATGCATGCCTACATAAAAGCAGAAACTCTGAGAGACTTTTCCCTGTGATGTTCATCTACATTTTGTACTTTTGGTTCCCAGTTTAGTTCACACCAAAGTGAACAGCTTCAACTTCATTAGCTTTTGCTTGTTACTGGTATTTCATTAATGATTAATTATCCAGCCTTTACTTTACCAATGGATATTGAAACAACACTTAAAGTTAATGATGTATCAGCCACCCTGAAAGTGCACAGAACACTATTTTTTTTATTTCAGCTAATCAGAGAAGATCTGTTCTAGAAAAATACTTCTAAAATGTCAGCTTGGTCTTGTTATAGACTAGTTTTTAAGTATTGATTTCTTTATAGAGTGGGAAATGCTAAAACAAATAGTAGATTAATCAGTTCTAAAAGGCACGGAGTAGTTGTCAAATACATGTGCCATAGGAACTGTAAAACCTGTTTACAGTTTATCCTATAAAAAAATAAAGAAGCAATATACAAGTTTGACCAGAACAATTTAGAACCTTACTTTCATAGTGCAAGTAAAAGTAGATGTGGGGGATCCTATTACTGATTCCTACTGATTCATGGTCCAACCTTTAGGCACACAGGACCATGAGATCTCTGGTTCAAAGGCTGTCATGTCACTTCACAGGGCTGCCATGTCATATTATCTCATGTGTCCCTCACTGTCTTTTTAGTGATGTGCTATTTCTACATATTCTTTAAGAAGCAGTAATAAAGCATCTTACCAGATGCCCTGTTCTGGGTAGAAGACAAACAGGACATGTGAAGACGTCCCAGAAGTCTTGCTGCATTTGTCTGAAGACCAATCTGCTCTGAGAAACTAATTATCTGTTGAGACAATAAACCACTAGTTAGACAAATTTCCCTACACTGCCTCATTCAAGCTGGATACAAACATTACGTAGTTTATTTTTAACAGACTTGGCTTGCTTGTGCAAGGTGTGAAGGTATGCTAGTACATTATCCAAAGGAGGAAACACAGGCTACCTTCTTACCTGTGTAAGGGTTCTGATCACTTCATTCAGCTTACTGTGAAACTGTGAGGACTGAATGCTCTCAGATTTCAGCTGCAAGAGAAAAAGAAAAAAATATTAATTTTGTAAGAGATAAAAAAAAAAAAACAGAGAAAAAAATTCCTGAAAACAGATTACATTTGCACCCATGGCTTTCTCTGGGAGTGGGAGAGAGAAAAGGAGAAAGCTTACATGGCTGAAAACTTTTCCCAGTGGCATTGCATATGGGCCATATGATGGCAAAATGGAACAAGTCCCATTTTATGTATTGCAATTCAATGCTGCTTGGTTTGTACCCAACATGAATTATTGCAAAAATGTGATGTCCTGGTTTATAGCCATTGCTGTAGGAACGGGAAGGATGCATCCCATCTTGCCTTCTAGGCAGATTTCTCCATGAGATTAAGGAACCATTTGCTTGCATATTCTGACCTGTATCATGCCTCCTTCAGAGCCCACCAGTGCAACCAGCCCACTGACAGCAGCCAGACGCTCCATTGTTGGAGAACCCTGGAAGCATAATTCAGGACCAGTGAGCCAATGTGATGACACAACACTACTGTAGGACAAAATGTTTATTTCTTCCAACTTAAAAACCATGACTATTATCACTAGTACACCTCTAATCCTAACAGCCTTTTCAGATCAGACTCCAGCATGGCAGATAATACTAATCCCTCTCTTGATGAATGAAAGCTTTATATGGAGCTGCCTCCTCACTCCTCCAAATCTGAAATCATCATGGATTGACAAATCACTGTTTTTCCTAGCACAATCTGTATTCCACAAAATATACCAGTGCAATTCAACTCAAAATCAGTTTCTTTATTGATAATTACCTTTAGCTGCAATCTTAATATGTAAGTTTAGAGTTTGATTTGAAACACCTAACTTTTCCAGATAAATTTAAATTATTTTAATGACTAAGGCACTGTAATCACCCTTCTTTTTTCTAGTTTTGATAAGCAGCACCTGATTTCACTAGACATTTTCACTTAATAACCTAAACTTTATCCTTGGGCACTGTTCCAAATTAGTGAACATGTCCAAATTAAGACCTCATTGAGATAAGCATTTCTCATAAATTATCCAAGTAGAAGAGAAACAGGGATTTTTTCCCTTTAGCAAACAGCCCAAAGTTATACTCTTGCTTCCAAATATCGATCAAACAGCATATTCAGATAGTCCTAACTTTTCCTAACATCACTCCTGCAGAAGCAAGGAAAATTATGTTCCTACTGTTAATTTTAAACTGCACACCATCCCTTCCCCACCTCCCCTAGCCCTACACATGTGAAAAAAACCTAAACCAAAACAACAAGTACAAAACTCAGGATATGCATACAAACTCCTTTACCTCTGCAAGCACAATTTTTATCCAGGCTGCCATTAGTCTGTTACTCAGGTCTTCAGCTTTCCCATGACCACAAGCTGACAATCCATGTACTATTGCACCTAAAGCTAAAGCAAAACTGTAGGTCTGTAAGGTGAAAAGAACTTATTAAAAACAGATTTTACAAAAGAGTCTATATTCTTTTATATATTTATTATTGAAACATTACTTACATATTTATTATTTCCCAACAATTAGAGGTAATGTCTTTGTCTAGAATACCAGATGCTTTCTTTCAAGTGACATGGGATTTTCTGAGATTAAATCTTTGACACATAGAACCTTTGTTTTAGAGCAGATTTTCTGATATGAAGATAAAAAGCTCTAGCACAGGTAGTTAGCTCTGATTTCCTATTTTTCAGATAAACATTCTGAAAAGTTGATTAATGTAATAGCAGGCTTTGATTCAAAATGGTTGCCTCCCCTGGCTCCTTCATTTCCTGGCAAACATTAACCAGAAAAAAACTTCCACTAAAATATTGAGATTATTTTTGGCGATTTGAGGCGTACCCTAGGACAGTAGGGATGGTGTGTAGGAAGCTGTGGCTATGTTTATGGTTATGCACTGTCAGTGGTTCAGGGAAAGCAAAAATTCAGAACAGCACAGTTGATGTTATTTTCCCACCAAGAAAAAGAATTTATAGAAATATGCTATAAAAGAGACAAAAAAATGATAGGATACAGGGACTAAAGACATCAAATATAACAATTTCTCTTCTAAATGCAATCAAACACATACAACTTGCTTTTATTTCACTGTCTGGTAATCGCTATATGCATTAATGAATCAAGTGGTAGTCTTAGTAATTGTGTGGTACGCAAAATACATTAATCAGTATTAGTTAATGATGAAAGTAGATAAATATAATTGTCTTGAACTACAGTTCGGGCAAAGCAGTATCCAATATTAAACAGATAAAGAGAGAAAGAGAACTGAAGCAAAGCCCAAATACAGAATTATTACCTGCTGACTATTTTCTGCTAAGGTCCGTAGCTTGCTCATAGCCTTCTCAGCCTCAGCTGCTTCTATGATTCCAACACTGAAAGCAGAGACACAGGAACAGGCCACAGAATAGGCAAGTACCTGAAAAAATTTTTATTCCATTAACTACTGTCTAATCAAGCACACTGTAGCAATGCTCACATTGAATAATGTGCCAGCATGATAGTAAAGATGTAACATTTTCAGTGTATACTTTCAGACATTTATTTTCTCTCTGAAAGATTCTTCATTGATGCTAATAATGTTAAACAAACACAACTAAAGCTTGGAAATACTTCTGATTTTACAGAGGTCAAACTCCTGACCTTCCACACAAATGTAGCTATTCTCTAAACACCAGTATCTGATCATTATTTATGTAAGCATACTCAGCATGCTGTGCTCCCATCAGGACTACAAGCAGGTCCATCAGGCCAGAAAATGAGCACGTAGAACTCTCTCTCACACACACCCACAACACTAGCCTCCTGTCCTTGCAGGATTCACCAGCAGCATTGCTTTTCTGTTCTTCTGCCTTAGCCATGAAGAATAATTAAGTGAAGCCTGAACTATCAACAAAGCAAGTGTGCCAAATGTCTAACCTCCTCTGCACCCAAGTTAAGCAGCAGAACAAACACAGGACTCTGAGGGAAGCAGAGAGCACCTACCTACTGTGCAGGATTGACATCAATTTGACCTGCAGCGTAACAGTAATGTGCAGATTGTACCTTTTGCTGCAGCAGGCCAAAATTACTTCTCAAGTACCAGGGTATATCCAAGTCATTTACAGCTCTGAAAGAGCTTCTTGTGCATCTCATATAGCAGCATTCATCCTAGAGTGCTGCTCAAATTTTACTCATCTCTATAAATCCTTATAGAGGTTTTAATTGCAAAGGGTAGGTTTTCCTTCTCATCCCAAACTATCTCATGATGTTAAACAGCTGCTGCCTTTCATCTCAGAAGCTGCTGTATTGAACTCGGTTTAAGTTCAATAATGCACTTGAAGATCTCTGGGGACAGATAAATTATTTCATAGCTATAAGTAATTTTAATGCATGAACCATAAACTGCAAAAGGCTAATCCCCAACACATATGTACTGCCAAAAAAATAAAATTCCATTGAAGAAGATGTTTAATAAAGAGCTTTCAGAACACTACCAACAGGGGGAAAAGAATAATACTATCAATCTCTATTGACTCCTGTAGGAAAAACAGAGGATTACACAACTCAACTGCTCAGCTGCTCCAGGCTTACATTTATCATGTACAGACAGGGTTGCTTTTCTCATGCAAAACATCTGCTTGTTCTGATTTTTGTTTTCTGTTGCAAACTATTTGAATTTCATCAGTTTTCATTCTCAAGTTTTACCTCAGCAGAGTTATAGGCTAAGTACATGGACCATGTCAAAACTTACAGGATGTATCCTGGAAAAAAACTCCCTGAAATGCAGGGCTCAGTTTAAGCGTTCAAAACATAAAGAAAATAGTAAATGGGGTTACAGCAGCATGCACAAGTACAAAATTCACATTACCTAGCGACACAAAATTTCAAAGAAGTATACAGAAGGCATATTGAAGGACAAAGTATTAGCATTTAAGTTCTCTCTGACAGTAACTTGTTGTTTGCTTTTAGTAGATCAGATGAGCAGTAAACAACTTATATATAAGAGACCCATATTCATAGTTACTCATGATCCAACTTTCAACAATTTAATCTGGGGTTAAGGAATTAAAGAAGACCTTTGAAGAATCATGCCTGTTAACTTTTCAGGCAGTTTCTTAATGTCTGTACAAGATTACACATTTTTCTTTTCTTGTTATTGCTGTTATTATCACCTTTTTTTTTCCAGCAGACATAAACCCATATATTGTGAAAGAAAAAGCAGAAATCAAGCCTTCCAGTACCACAGGTAAAAAAAGTTTCAGCAAAAAGACTATAGTTATTAAAGGGAGGCAACGAAATAAAAGGAAGACTTAAAATTTGTGATAAAATAGGTCATACCTCCTGGACTCCTCTGCTTTGGTCCTCACTGCTGTCCAGGTATTTGCAGAGTTTTCGCAATGAAGCAGAAACATGCACTCGCGATTCTGTTTGGCTACTGTGACTCATAAATGAAAGAACAAGTCCTACTCCTAAAATACATCCAGTACTTTAAGAGAAAACAAAAGAGAAAGGATTAAGTACGCTTTGGCTGCTCTGAACTCCCTTTAAACTGCAATAAAGTTTGTGGGTAAGAAGACCTCTTGGCCTTGTCTGATAACTAGCCCTGTAGACAATCTATTACCACAGTCAATTTTGCAAATAGTTTTTATTTCACACATCCTTTTCAGGAAACACCAGACAAAAGAAGAGCATAAGAAGAAAATGTGTATTTAAATAGTAAGTCCTACACATACAGCTTCATTATTCCTTCTGTCTCTGAAGAACCAGTAGCCCCAACAACAAGTGCCATAAACTAGTATGAAGGAAGTATGGATCCAAAGTTCTATGTGTCCTGATAGTATAAACTAGGAAATCCCAATTAAACATGCTAATTGCAAGTTCACTGAGTGTATTAGCATCTGCTGCTGTCAGACTCCTTCAAGAGTTGTTTCATTTGCAAAAGTAATGAAATTAGTGATTAAGTCAGAGAGCTGCTAAGATGGCTTTCTTAGCCAAGTAAGAAATTAAGGTATTCACCTGCATTTCTTAGCAGGAATGGTCAGGTGTGCATTCTAACCTGTATGTACTAAAATCTGCATATGCTACAGTGGAGCAGCTTCATCAGGGCAGACATATCCAGCACAACTAACTGTTTGATGCTGAGGATACTTAAAATTGCAACAAGAACATCGTTTCAAAGGACATAATTTAATACAGCAGCTGGCACAAACATATCCACAGTCTCCACCTCTTTTTCAGATTTTATCAGAAATTCCATTCTGGACCAAAGATCTTTTACTAAATTCTGCATGTGTGTTCCCATAACAAGTTCCAAGTCATCAGTTTTGTCAGAAAACTTCCAAACAGTACTGGCTTCCATCATGAGATACTAAAGCATAGCAGACACTTACTACTCTGAAGGTGACCTCTCACTGGCACACATCCTCAACTGCTCTTATTTGTAGATTTTTTTTTTCCCCCCTTGCACATCTCCCTGACACTGCTTGTAGCAAGTAGTCAAATGAACATGGCTAGGATCTTAGGCATTCTCCTAAACTTCTCCTATCCAACTTAAAAACGTCAAGAGCTGCTGCTTTTACTCAGCTAGGTAAAAAAGAAAACATCTGAGAATAACTTCAAAAGTATTTTTAAGATAATGTTTTACAGTAACTGGGGATAAAGGATGATTGAGCATGGCTAGAAGACACAGAGGGGTGTTTTGGGAGTGGTATTTTTTCCCAGGAAAGATCAAACAAACCTTTTAAAGTAACTGGTATATCTGAATTAATGACTAGCCAATAAAACAAGGACATAGCTTATATACAAGAGTTCTAAGCTCAAGTTTACACTACTGCTTGTTGACAAAACTACATAGAAAGAAAACAGAGCTTCTCATTAGAGCTATAGTATTTTATGTTATTCACTGTTAATAAAGACTTAAAACATAATCGGACACTAAAGCAAGAATAAAACTTCACCTTCTCTGTTCCACTTTTTGTAACTAACAATTGCTCTCACTTGGCTACCTTATTTGTGAGCTACATAAAATGAGTATTTAGGTACATTTCATCTACATGATATCTCAGATTTCCCAACACACTTTAAGTGTTTTACTGCCAGAGCATCTGGTTGCAGGGAGTCCTGCCTTCCACCGGGTGCATCCTGAGCCCGGACAGCACTGATTCCCACACCTGCACTGCCCAGCAGGCCTACGCTCAAAAACACCGGCAGCCTGTTTTTTGTGAAAAAGAAAATCACCGATTTAGCAGGGGTGAAACACTGGTGAAAATGCTCAAGCCTCACAGCTGATCATGCCTGTGTCACACTGGATGGAAAGGACCTTTCTTTGGAACAGCAGTTTACAAGTAGAAATGCAAAATTTGGACAACTCTGCAACATTTACAGCTTTGCTCACAGAGAGAACTCATACTAGACACCAAGTTCCTCTTAACCTTTAAAAACCATAGATAGCACAAAAAACTACCCCCTCTTCAATCTTCCCTCTCTTGCTTGCCATTGTTTCATATTCTTCTGGCAACCTCTTGCCGCCAGAGAAGTCTGGCTTGGCTCTTCTGTGAGGCTTTGATCTCCAGCTAACAGGCTGCACAAACCAGCAGCAAATAGGCGTGACAAAGGGGTGCAGCTGGTAGAGTCTCTGTGTACTGTGTGTCTCACCCTGTGCCACTCAAAAGGCAACAGAAATCCTCACTAAACTATACAGGTTCACAGCCCAATGGTGCACAGCTATGACTCCTCAGTACTTTTCAGAAAGTGCACTGGAGAAAGGAGGGCAAAGGCAAATGGGAATTATTGCTGTTTCTTTTGAACAGTGAAGAGCTGGACAGAGTAATGCTCAAAATGAAAGAAAACCTTATGCACTCACACTGAGCTGCTCAAGATACTGCAGTTCCTTCCCTGATTTGAAAGAGAAATGACTGCCGTGGAAGAAACATCCTGCCATGCTATGTTAGTTGTCTCATGGCAACTGACACGTGTTTTATTGTCTAAAGAGATTCAAATTCTAACTGTAAAAGCTTAAGCAATGTAGACAAAGTCTGTGACTGACTCTGTTTTTGCGAGCATGTGGACCTCCAAAGGGCCTTTCCAGCCTGCCTGAGCTGGTGATTCTTTGGAAATACTCAGAACCCATTGTCTCCTGGTCCTATTCTTATACTTTTCTGTGTAGAATTAAGGAAGAAAGTGTGAATTAAAAAGGTATAGTTCAAAATAAAGTATCACCAGTAATAAAGGAAACTCACTTGTACTCCAGACTGGTGTCAAAGCAGCAGTCCTCCAACACATCCAGGGACTTCATGAGAACCAAGTTCATCTGTTGACCAGGTATATCACTACAAAACCAAACAAAAATAAAAAAAAAAAAAAAAAAAAAAAAATCCAATGCCTGACAGTGGGAGGAGGAACCTGATAAAACATCATCTCAGCTAGACATATAACTATTTATAAGCTGAAAATTCATGACATTTTTACACTATTAGCTCTCTCAATCTCTCTCCACCTCATTGCCTAACTTACTGATAAAAAAGACGTGTTTACATCTCACTCTGAAGATGTCCTATGGACTCCCCTCTTATAAAACATGTACTCAATTTTCATAATGAAAAAGTTCCATCTTTAATGGAAACTAGATCTTATGATCTGATATAACCTATAGCTACATTCCTATGAGTTTTGACTTGTCACAAGACAATGCTTTGAAGAATGTGTAAGATTAAGTTTTCAAACCATGCAGGGCAGTGAAAGAGTAAAACTAGTCTTCAAGAAATGGTTAGATAAATGTATTCACTTAACATCCCTCACCACAGAAATGAAACAAACACAAACCCCCAAAATATTGATTCACATACTCCAAAATACTGGGCTGATGTAACTTCATTCTCTTTAAGAGTCTTTTAATGCTTTTATGTAGCTCAGTTGTCCCACTGACTAAACATCCAGAGGTAGTCCATTCCCACATTACGCGGCTGACTCAGTGGCAGTAAGGCATCAAACACCAAAGCACGAAGATTAGAACTCAGCAATGCTTCAGTTTTAACAAAAGCAGGTGCCTTGGAAACATTAGTTTCACTGAGTAAATTAACAACTACCAATCAGATCTGTTTGGTACCTGTGCTTGTGTACTAATTAAACATTTTTTTATTGGTATACAAGAAGAAAAAATCCCTAGCAGTCAAAACCCTGGAGGAATATAGAGCCAAACCTACTTCTTGATTTCTCTGGAATCACCAGAAATTTGCAACTGAGGCCAACCTTTCCGAAAAGGACGCATTTTCTAACAACTTCAGAACACCTCTGTGCTGCCAACACAGCTGTAACAGCATGCTTTAAAGACAGTTCATTACACTACTTCCATCCTCACATTTGTAACTCACATGACTTAAGTGAACACTGTCCAATGTCCAGAGCACCACTTACAAAGGAACCAATGAGAGCGGTGAATTATTTTACAATTATGTCTCCTAGTGTAACTAGTCCCATTTAAAAGCATATGTGTTGTTCTTCTAGCTGACTGCTTTGCACTTTGTACCTTAGGATATTATGAAAATTAGTCACTCATCCTGAAAGAATGACAAAATACCTAGGATAGCTCTGGAGGGGGCTAAAGTGCGGGGGGAAGACTGATAATAAGAGGCACCATTTAAGAAACATAACAAAGCCCTTCAAGAATCATTTGCCTATGACTTGTAAATACTTTAATTCCTCAGAGCTTAAGGCACATGCAGAAAAAGGAAGTTACCTTTGCAACTCTATTAAATACAGTAGTTCTCACCTGACTTTTTCTTCATACAAACGTGAGATGAACATCCCCAAACCAAGACCCATGTGGATTTGAACAGCTTGAGATTCGTCAGCATTTGGTTTCCCAGGTAACCTGTCAGTCAGCATACCCAGGATCTCCTCAATCTTCTCCTTGCATGATACAATGAAAATTGGCACCAGGAGAGACAAAGCTGTGGCTGCACAGGATCGAGCTATAATACTAGCAGTATTTTCACCTGAGTAAGATTTCTAGAAAAACACAAAAGAGAGCATTTTTTTCTCTTAGTCCTTTCCAGGCAATAACACTCAGCATTTGAGGAATTTAAAATAAACACCTACAGAGAAACAGCAGCACAGATGCATTGCAATCTGACATTCCTTGCATGTGGCTTTTACCATTTTGATAATAAAGACAAAAACTTCAAGCAAACACAAATATAAACAGAAAGTACAATGAAAGATAATTAACAAGAGCAAGAAAAGTCGTAATTTTCCCCTATTCCAACTACTACAGCTCAAACAGAACCAGGGAACTTCATTATTAGAACTCCAGGTATGAAATACAGATATATAGCCTTGCCTTTAGTACCACAGCACATACCTGATAGAACCATGGGAAGACCTGACCTTTAGGCTGGTAGCGGCTATTCACAATACTCAAGAGGGTCTCCGTGACCATGGAAATCCAGTGTTTCATAGGAATAAAATCAGGTTCAGTCTATAAAAAATCAAACCCAGTCAGTCATCATTATTTTTTCTTAAATCAAGCTCTATCTAAACAGAAATTCAGCTGCTGATGTTCCAGCTGTGATCCATCATGAATGAGATTATTCTGTCATTCCTATGTAGTGTAAGTAGCATCATTTACTTGTCAGTGCTGGCTCTGCAGACACTACTTTCGATCAAGTACTATTCAGAGGAGCCAAAACTTATGAAAAAAGAGTTTGGCTGCCTTTCAGTGTCCATAGAGTGACCTCCATCTCGTCTGTCAAAATGGTCAAATAAATGAGTTAGACATTATGCTTCTTGTGACAAGGCACATACATACTCTACCTGCTTCGGTATTACAGAATCTGACAGATGGCATTCACTGAGTATGATGAAATTTGAACTTGAAAATGTAAAGTACTTCACATGCACTTACATGTCCCCAAACACTTGGTCATATTACTTCTCTGTATTCCAGGAAGAGAAGGGACCCTCTCCTAGATTCACTCACCTCAGGCACCCCTTCAGTGTCTGAAGAAAGGCTGCTTTCGTATTTGGCTACAGCAACTGCAAGGCCAGTTAAAGCAAAAATAGAGTTTCCTTTCACCACTGGGCTGTCTCTGAGAAGAAAAAGGAAAACAGTTAAGAAACATAGTAGAGATGCTGGCAACAAAACATGTATCTCAAAGCAGCAAAGTTATGCTACAGGTGATCCAGGAGGGAAGGCCTTTGCCCCTAGCAACTTCATCAGGCTCTCTTCTAGCTCAGCAGCAATCTGTTATATTTCATCTTCAGGAATTAGAGAAAGAATGGAGGGAAGAAATGTTTCAGTCTTTTTTTTCTTGTCTGTCTTTTATACAAATGCTAGCACACACAAAGTTGTGTAAAAACAGAAGCTTTCTTCCACTATAAAAAGGAATGTGGAATGCTACCCTGCAGAGCACAGAAGTGCAGCAGTTGGTCTTAGCTAGTACCATTTCCATAGGGGACAAAACAAAAACATCTTCAAATGGAGAATGCTGGAGAGGCAGATGCCACTTCATTGCAAGATGCCACTTCACAGCATGAGAAGACTTACCAGAGCAGCCAATATTATCAGCTTAAAAAAAAGTTTTGAATTATTTCCCTACACTACAAAAACACTAACATCATGGAAAATGATAGGATTCATCACTTCTATGACAGTGCAAACCTTTAAGGAAATCAAGAAAGAAAATCTGCCACTGACAAAAACAAGGGAAAACATAACTGTGTAGTTATGTATCAGTTTTGTGGAAGGAAGTATGTTGATATTCTAATCATTCCCAGAAAAACAAACTGCATTATAATCCTGATGGAACTCTCTTACGTTATTTTACAAAAGCACCTGAACAATATGACTGTATAAGACCACTTACAGGTCAGTAGACTCTTTCCATCAGTCTTCCATTTTTAAAAACTTCCTTGACTGTTGCTGTGAAAATATATCTACACTGCCAATCTGGCATTTATTCCAGCTCCAAAGATGTCATTATCACAGTAAAAGTATTTTCTGGATTTCTATTTTGCTTTTTAAAACAAGGAACATGAGTCTTAGTGGAATGTCATCATTTGGAGCAGTGAAACTACCTCCTCTCAGACAAGAGGTACTTGTAAATAATTACAACAAGGTATTTAGTTAAGTTCTTTGAAGTCTCTCAGTATCTTTTTCCTTAAATAACTTCCTAAGCTTCTAAAAGGCAATACTTCATTATGTACCTCAGAGATGAAATTTCTAAATCCACACACTTATGAAATCTGTATGCTTTAAATTTAATGAAGGCAAAAATCATCTTAGCAAGATCTAGGAGGAAAAGGAGCAGTGTCCCACTCTTTATTGAAAATAGGGGAAAAAAACATCATCTGTAGTAATTTAGCAGTTCTTACTTGGAAGCACCTTTGATGACATCGGTCAACATATCTCTGACCCTGCAAGAGAACAGAAAGAATTTACACCATGTTCACTACAGTATAGCATGAACTCAGCTAAATTCCTCTTCTGTCTTACATGTGTCTATTCTAGGTTAACAACTGCATCAGCCTATCAGAAGACAACGCAAAATAATTACAAGCATTTAATCAATAAGAAATCTATGCACCAACCCAAGTTTCTTCATGCTCATGTGCACTCATAGTGTTTTTTATAAAGAACTCTTATTAGACTCAATACCACTTTCTGTAAAATGCTGGTTCATGCAATAGCCATAAATATGCTTTTTGAGCACATCAAACACATAAGTTTCCAGGTCATTGTGCTATGTTCTAGCACAATGAAATCTGAACGTTTTATAAAGGACAAGCATTATAATTTATTCAACACTTATTTTATTTCTGGAAACCACTACAGGCAGTTATGCTATGACATGGTATATAAACCTGAATCAATTGAAATTAAAGCCATAGGAGTGGTTACAATTTCTTACACATTATTGTAGTTGATTTATAACAGGCTACTTGTTTTCAATTGTTTCGTTTTGCATTCATATCAAGACCGAAGCAGAGATGCAATCAATCTCCTACACTGAAAGGTGTGGATGAGGAGAGAGATCCTCCATTCTAAAACATACAATTCTGTCATAGCCATGAATGTTGTTGTACAGAAAAAAACAACTTTAGACTGAAAATGCACAGAGCTGTATGTTATAACACCGAGTTACACTCAAGCTTTCAAAGAAACCTACCCAGATCTTCCTTCATAATCACACTGCTTTTGCACACAGTTTCAAAGCTACCACACCAGAAGCACTTACAACTTAGTAAATACCAATGCAGAACTGCACCAAAAAAATTGCAAAATTTACATAATAAAGGATTAACACTAAAGTTTATACCACATTGTCCACATTTAGGTTAACCCCAGTGAGCAAGTAAAAATGCTTAATGGCTACTGAAGTTAGGGCCCTGAGGAACCAAGCAAATAATTGTGAACTGGAAAAGAAACTAAAGCTACTACTGGGCTCCAGTTAATTTCCTGCTTTGATTTTTTTTCCTGATAAAGGGAATTCTGTTCATTTTTGACATAGCTTACATTACCACCATTTAGGAAATAAAGACCAGAAATTCTTTCAGGAAAAATCTACAAAAACAGCATTACTACAGGCCTTTTTATTCCCGATCAAGAAAGGAATCAGTCATTAATAAAGGATCTTTTCTACAACACTGTAGCATTCTGGATCTTACAATGCAAGCCTCTATTCCAGAATTATCTGGAATTCAGAACAAATTCTGAATTCCTCTTGAGTGGGACTTAATAACACACCTTTGAGATTGAAACAGACAAAAAGCATTTTGGCTTTGTACATATTTCGCTTCCAATACACTTATGAACAAGCACAAACCCAGATATTTATACTGTTTTTTCTCTCGTAAAGCCTCCCACTTCCCACCTTCTTCTCCTGGCCATGCACACACATGGCTAAATCCTGACAGACTGAGAGACACTTCTCACCTGACTGAAACAGAATTAGTGTAGGATATGGATCAGGGTGTGCATCATGTGTTTGCTTTTAAACAACATTCGTACACTCAATAATGGTAACTTAGCATCAGTCCACCATGACATACATCAGATTGTGACTTGCATTTCTTTCATCAAGGTATTTGCAGTGAAATAGCTCATTAAACTCTCAAGAAGGAAATTTTTATCTTTGCATAACCCTTCTCCTTTAACATCCTATGAAATCCCTGAATTCTTTTACTCTTTCCAGCTGCTTACCCTACAAAGTTTTCAGGCTCTGTAGAGAGGAAAGTACCTGTGAACCCATGCATATGGAAATCCTTACAGTTACCCAATATCCTTTCTTTCCACTCCCCTCTCCCGCCATGGTCACTGTATCTCGTGGTTGGTTGTTGTTTAGTTTTGGGATTTTTTATTTTCATTAGTGCTCATACAGTCTTTAAACTTGCAAAATTAAAAACTTTAAAACCTTGTCACAGAATCACAGAATAATGAGGTTGGAAGAGACCTCTAAGATCATCAAGTCCAACCTATGCCCTAACACCTCAACTAGACTATAGCACCAAGTGCCATGTCCAGTCTTTTTTTAAACACATCCAGAGATGGTGATTCTACCACCTCTCTGGGAAGACAATTCCAGTGCTTTATTATTCTTTCGGTGAAAATTTTTTTCCTAATATCTAACCTATACCTTCCCTGACGTAGCTTGAGACTGTGTCCNATCCAACTGATCTAAGTCTCTCTGCAGAGCCCTCCTTCCTTCCAATAGATCAACACAAGCTCCCAGCTTAGTGTCGTCTGCAAATTTACTAATGAAGGACTCGATGCCCTCATCCATGTCATCTATAAAAATATTAAATAGAACTGGTCCCAGTACAGACCCCTGAAGGACACCACTGGTGAGCAGCCACCAGCTGGATGCAGCACCATTCACCACCACTCTCTGGGCCCGGCCATCCAGCCAGTTCCTAACTCAGCGAACAGTGCGCCTGTCCAAGCCATGGGCTGCCAGCTTATCCAGGAGCGTGCTGTGGGAGACAGTGTCACAGGCCTTGCTGAAGTCTAAACAGACAACATCCACAGCCTTTCCTGCATCCACCAGACGAGTCACCTGGTCATAGAAGAAGACCAGGTTGGTCAGACATGACCTACCCTTTGTAAACCCATGCTGACTGGGTCTGATACCCTGGCCATCTTGTCCTCTCTCTGTCCCCTTACTTGCCACTACAAGTGGTCAGGAGCACACAGGCACTTCCTTACCATAGCCAGGCTGTAAATTGTTTGTACTGCACCTCTTCAGGATCCTCTTTTCCATGTTTTAACTGCATCTCCAGCTCTGCCTGCCTGCCCTGCAGAATTGCAAAAAAAGTCAAAAATTGATCTTATAAGCTTTATTTACATTGTAAGATTTCTTCAGAGAATACTCAGGTAACACAGGTAGCCTAACCTAAGGGCTAGTTCATAAGTGACCTTGACTCCTTTGCATAGGGGAACCCACTGTAATACACTATTTATTTAGGAGAAAAATCCATAATTTTTTGTTCTGAGTAAGAAAAACAAACTGCAGATGACATAAACAACCACAAATACTGAGGCACCTATCTAGTACCTGCACAGCCAAGTTCCCTTGGGAAGGGCTACAACAAGCAGGGACAGAGCTTTAGAAGCCCTAAAATGGATTCTAACAGCAAAACATCGCTTTCTTGATGCTCTACTTAAGGCAGAATTCATCATTCTTTTACTTTACATAACTCTGACCTCCCTGTGATTTCCTACACCATTCTTTCTGTCATTTTCATTCATTTAAAGAGGTGATATGGATTCTGTCCTCGAACATGTTGTAACATGTTATAACATACATATGTAATCTAAAAATATCTAAAACAGCTTTGTTTTAACATCCTGTCCCCAACTGAGAGAACTATAACTTAACTTGTTTAGGTTGTCAATCACTGCTCCTTAGCAGATTATTAAGCCTTAAATGAAAAAATACAGGCATATATGCTGTATTTTTCTGGTATTGAATGCTTGTAGTTTGGGTGTACATACCAACCTGAAAATACAACACAGTGAATCTTGAAAATCCAGATCTCATTCAAAAAGTGACCCTCGACAGAGATTAAAGGAGTACATCAATGCACTGACTAAAAAGAAGGCAGTATAGCAGCTCAGAAATACTGAATTATGTACTATCCAGACTACTCATCTTATACTGTAGTCTCTTTTGCCACCTCCAAGGAAATGTACTACAAAAGTGTAAGGATTAAGTAAGAAGCAACAAACACAGGCTCTACAGTCCTGTAAAATGGCAAGAAATCCTACAGACCCTTTAGAAAAAATCTGGTACATGCTAAGCTTCTTGTGAAATCTTACCTTGGAAGGGAAGCAAAATAGGAAAGTATCCAAGCAACAATGTCCCCCAAGGCCTAAACCTGCACTTTGAAGAGCTGTTGCTTGGTTTGTAATGGGGCTGGCTTGGTATATAGGATCTTGCATTTTGTTGACGGTCAAGATAAAAATTGTTTTGAAAATGTGAGAGAAATGTATGCTTTGCTGCACAGCAAACAAGGAGCAAAGCTTCTAGAATTCCTTCAGCAACCTGAGCTGCTCATGCTGAAAACAGCTGATGTGGCCCGGAAACACAAACAAATAAGCCCTTCTAGTAGCACAAAGAGAGCACTCAGGAAGGAAGCTATTTGCTAAACCTTTTTGAGATAATTTTCCTGTTGAAAATCAAATTATACTACATTGGTCTAGATACCAGGTCAGCTAACCTAATGAAAGAGAGAATTTAAGATATTTCTGAATCATTAGACAGGGTTGAAAAATTGAAAGACGAGTCTCTTACAGTACAGCAGGATGACATGCTGATTTAAGGGAAGTTCTTTTTAATGAATCATCCCTTGATAGCTTCTGTCTCCTTTGTGGTGCTACTATTTCAAACTTCGTACCCAAGCAATAGGTTAGAGCTCTAGCTAAAATTTCATCTTCTAAAAATTCTAAAAATTGACACTTTCTGCAAGTTGACACATGAATAAACCCGCATGAACCTGAACTGTAAATAGAAACTGCACTTCTACAAAGTATCCCAGACTGTGCTGTCAGTAGCTGAAGACTTATTTTTATTTCTTTTTTATAAATATTATAATCAAGTACCTCTAGCTTTACTTTTTTGTAACTTGTATGAGTGCTCTTGCTGGTAAAATTGAAACCCATACCACTTGAATAAGCATTAATGTCCACAATAACATATATCTCAGAATTACCTGCAGGACTGCACTGTAGGTTCGACTCATAAATCCTAACCAGGTCTGTGGCAGCAGTATGGAGTGGTGCCATTCAGAAGGCTGAATATTAACCTGTGCAACACACCAGAAAGGTTAGAAGCAGTTACATTAAGTCTAATATATGCAGAATCTATGTTCTCCAGTCTATGCTTTGCAGACAAACATTCACTCATTTCCACAGGCCATTACACATGGCTGCAGGAAATTAAAATGATCATGTACTTTATTCTCCTTTCTGATTTTACCCACACGAAGTTACTTTCAACTTCATTACCCAGGCCAGTCAAAAGTGGTTGCTTGAGGCAGTGCAACAAGTAATTGATCCCAGAGAGACAGTGGAACTGTATGAGGCAATAAGCACAACACTTAGCAGCACTGGCAAATGTTTCTTCACAGTTTGTGAAGATCTTAGAAGTTTCTAAAAGCAGAATTGTTAACCAAGATAAATTACTGACCTCCCCTTGTATCATTATTTTCCTGAGTCTTCCAGCTTATTCACCTCTATTTTATGCCCCTAATTATCTACATAAAGCAGTGAGTATTCTTTCTTCACTTGGACTTTATAACAAAAAACAAAGGACCATCCTAAAGCTTCATGCCCACTGCTTTCAGTGAACCTCAAAGACTTGTAAATAAGTACTAATACACCTATACAAATAAAAACATTCTAAAAGTCAATAAAAAAAGAGAACATACTCCACCTTGCAGACAATACAAATATGACCTGTAGTAAAAAAGGGAAATCTCATCCTAGTAATGACTAATGAACACTAGTCCTTCCTTGTAGTTAAAATTATATTCACCCCTCCTGCTCATCTCTGCTCATCAATTCCAAAAGTTTATGTGCAGTCAAGGTTCCAGTTAGAATTGCTTTCCTTGGGTTCCTGAGGAACCTGCAGCAAGTCCAGTCTTCCCTTCTGCCTCTACTCTGAAGCTATTTTAGACTTGTGCATTAAACTATTTAGTCTAATTCTGCTAGTCAACAGACAGCTAAACATGAGTCAGCATGTGTCCAAGGCCTAAAGCAACAATAGTGTGGCCAGCAGGGCCAGGGCAGTGATTGTCTCTGTGTCCTTGGAACAGGGGAGTCCACATCTTGAATCCTGTCTTAATTTCTGGGCCCCTCACTTCAGGAAGAATGCTAAGGTGCTGGAGCATGTCCAGAGAGCACAGCTGGTGAATCATCTGGAGCACAAGTCCTGTTTGTTAGGACTAACTGAGGGAGCTGGGGCTATGCAGCCTGGAGAAAAGAGGATCATCGAGACCTTACTGCTCTCTATAGCCACCTGAAAGGAGGGTGTAGCCAGGCGGGGATTGGCCTTTTCTCCCAGACAGTTACGGACAGGACAAGAGTACATAGCTCAAACTGTGCTAGGGAAGACTCAGGCTGCAATCAGGAGGACATCAGGAGGAATTTCTTAATGTAAAGAGCTGTTAAGCATTGGAATGGACTGTCCAGGGAGGAGGCGTATTCACCATCCCTGAAGGTGTTCAACAAATGTCTGAATGTGGCACTTAGTGCTATGGTCTAGATGAGAAGGTGGTGACTGGTCAAAGATTGGTCCCAATGAGGTCTTCTCCAACCTAAATGATTCTGTGATTCAGGTTTAACTGGTCTTGTAGTGATCTGTGAGGTTCACCACGTAATCAACACTTGTGAAAGCCAACAAAAGCAGGCCTGCAAAATACTGCAGGTATTCATGTAGGAATTAATTACAAAGCTTTAGGCGTCTTGTGGCATTTCAAGCATCTAAGACAATATGGTCTACCAGGAACACCTAAAATTTGTGTATGTGTTTGATGACAATAGAACTGCTGAGGTGCTTTTCATTAATTAACTTTCTTCATGGCAGTACACATTTTGCATATATGTGGATTATGAGGAAGGTAAGAGAGAACTGAATATCTTCACATAACAAAGAACATCCAAAATTCATCTACAACTGAAAATGACTGGACATAGTGCTGAAGATTTTCATATAAGCCTTACTGCAACCTGCTATTTTAGTACAGGAAATCAGTAGCCTTTACTTGTCATCTATCACTGGATATCAAGGGTAACAACAACTAGACTAAGTGTTGAGTAATTAATACTAGCAACCACAGGCAAAGGTGACAAGTGAAGTTCAGATTGTTTTTTAAGTGCACAATTTATGTGTAAGACAATATTAGCTGGGTGGGGAGGTGCAGCGAATGAGGCTCAAGGGAACTGAGAATGAAGGACAAGTGCTGGTGGCCACATTGATGTGGGGTTTTTCTTCGGAACCTCACTTGGCTAGACCAAACAGCCAAGCAGTTTTTAAGGAAGAGCTGCAACCTGATATCTGAGGCAGTAAGAAATGGCATGAACTTGGAGCTAGTTACCTGAGCCTGTCAACTGATGCTTCAGAAGGACATGTCTGCCTGAAAAGACACAAAATCATAGACCATGTTGGTCAAAATGCAAGACAGGTAATGCTGGCAAACTACAGGAGATACTACTCCTGTATGTGTTTGGGACAGGAGATACTACTCCTGTATGTGTTTGGGACAACACCTTTATGTCAGTGAAATGTTTAGACATGTATTTAAATGCCGTGCTTGCATATGGGATACATAAAGTGCCACCTCAGTGATTTCATGAATAAGGCTAGCACTATGTATCTGTATCAAGGAAATAGTGAGACGCCTCTCTTTTAATTTTGCTTAGAGGCTCTTTTTAACATACTTGCATGCATATACTTCCAAATTCACCCCCTAACATTTCTTTGTGAGAGAAAAATTGTCTTTCTCTAAGGCATAGTAGACTGAGGAAAAGAAAAACAAAAATCTGTCAGAAACTTGATTTCTGAATACTGTTTTATCACTGAATGAAATACGTTCAGTAGTAGAATTCAGTAGTAGAAACTAGCACAAACTTGTTCATATTTGTAACTACATCCATCTAGGCACAGAAGAATACAGTACAATGAATTCTGCTCCAGAAAATCCAACTGTCTTCTTAAGGTACTTCACATATGAGGTTTGAATAAACTCTTCAGTATCTTGATTACATCAAAACCAAACCAGGAAAGAAAAGCACAGAAGGAGCTTTTCACTTTACTTTTCAAAGATGCATGTCATCACAGCACATCTAATTGAACACACTTAAAAAATATGCAGGGAATAGTTCTTCCATGAGTATACAGAGTGTCTAACAGGATTATTACTTGTAGGGAAGTAGTTAATACTGCATAACTCACCTATGCAACTCATCTTTGCAATTGTGCCTGCAAATATGACTTATAAGTAGGAAAAAGTAACTTGTGCTATTTCCAACACATTGAAAGCACTTGGATATTGAGAAACATGCAAAGGCAAGACAATTCTCCATTAAAAAAAAAAACCCTACAAATTGCACCAGTTCAGAGAGCCAAAGCCACCATCTACCACACTGGTCTGCCAATAGTAGTCTGCCTCTGTGCTTTTTGCATGCAGGATGAACTGTCCTCTTCACCTCCACTAACTCTAACCCAAAACACTCATGAACAGAACCATCAAAATATATGGTACATGATCTGAACATATGTGACTATTCATTCTCAATCATTTTCACAACAGATTATGTGAATCTCATAAGAAATTATTCCTATGAATTGCTATAATGCATTACTTGCAAAACCTGAAACAGTCACAGGCAATATTTGGAGACTTCTTGTACAGTGTGCTCCAGGGCAGCCATAGGAAAAAAGAAAACCCATGGTCTATACTTCTGACCACTGTCACTACAGTAACTGACATGTCCCCTCAGAGAGAGGCTGACAAGCTCTGTTTAATAATCAAACAGCAGATCCCCATTTTCAGGGGAATGATGATCTTCCTCTTTCAACTCACCAGTGACCACTAAAGAGCAATACAGCCAGCATTTGAAACATACCACAGTTTATTGATCCTATTTTCTTCTTCCTGTGAAATACCTGTTCAAGTAACATCAAAAAACCTTTCTGCATCTTAATCTGATCCTGCTGACAGATATGACAGATGCATCCAATTCCTCAGCTAGAATAGCACCTAGGTGATAGAATAAGTATGGCCCATTAAGGTTGAATAGTAAATTATCTTTTTGCTGCTGTTACTGTTTGATTTGAATGGCAGCTAAACCCAGGTATTTATTATTTGTATGTTTTAAAAGACTTTTCAACATACGAGAAGAACACATTTCCTCTGCACACAATCATCATATATTTTTTTGGTAGCAGAATACCAGTCATCACAGTTTTACACATAAAGAATCTCATCAAAATGAAACAGGTACTTTCGAGCCTCTCACCTTGCCCCAGTTGCCAAAATCCAAGTGCAATAATGGCAACTATGCATACACAGATACAGATAGATACACAACCTGTAGGTTCCTATTTTATAGCTGTGAGCATAGATCAAACCAATGAAGACATAAAAACATTATTAGCCCAGTATGGTGCTGACTGCTTAGTCCTAACTAAGAAAATGCCAACTGCTGGAGATTTTTTGAAGTAAAATAAGTAGATGCCTGCTATCTCCAATTAATTGCATTCTCTTGATGTTTACATCAACCTCAGAATTTATTCAGAGCTTTATGCAGACCTCAATGCTTCAAAGGCAACTCTAAGACTTCTTATTAATAGAACACTCCTTACTTAAAATGTCACTATAAGGATTAACCCCTACAACTTCTTCCCCATCCCAAAATAATGAGTCAAAGCAGTAGCAAAAAAAGTGTCATTCTGGTAATTTAAACCCCTAAAACATACGGCTTAGTGTGATATGTTGAACTGTGACGACTTTGCAAAACCACATTCATTCCTATAGGACTGCAAGAATAAGATGGGCCTAGGTCCTACTAACCCAATTTTCTTTGACCAATTTGGCAGTTTTATAGCTTAGGCTCCCTGTCTTTACTGCTAAACTCTGTTCCTCAGAAGAACATTGAGGACCAAACAAACATTAAAGCATGAAATCNTCAAAAAATTAAATTTGATTGAAATTTTTAATCAAAATTTTATAGTTATTGTAGATTTTCGCTAAGATGGTGCAGTTAGCATTGTCTGAAGACATTTTGTGTTTAGGTTTAAAATATAAACAGATTTGGATTTATTTTTAGTTTTACTTCACCTTGAATTAATCAACTTGGTAAAGTACTGAAGACTAGGTAAAATATTTCTGTCTCCAGTCATTCTATGTATTCGCTAACTTGATCCAATTCATCACATTCTCCACTACAAAACTGCCATGCTTTGTCTGGCGAACCATTTTAAGGTTCTGTTTCTATGAAGATAGCTTGTTCACACAAGAGAATCAATTTTGGATATGCTGCTGGATTTTATAATCACTGCTATTACACACAAATACTTTTTTTAATCAGGATTTTATTTGATGCTTTAGGGCAACAGGCAAGTGTTTAAAACAAAGTTCAGAACTGATCTGCATCTCATTATAATTTGACTGATATAAAACTTTCATACATGCCTTCTATGATAATGTAATTAAACATGTTTTTCTTCAGAACCACTGTCACGGAACTTAAGTCTCTCTGAATGAAGTAATTACATGCAGTGCAGAGCTTTTCTTCCTGGATACTATGGAAGCTCATGCTTCATTCCTAGTTCATTAATCTGAATCTGTTCCTCTGACACATGAAGCATCCCTGTGGACTCTCCCTGGTGCTCTCCAGTGGAGCTTCCAAATAGTTAGAAAACATTCACTAATTTACACTCCTGTGATAATGAGGGGCATTATCTCCAGTTTCTGCTTTCATTCTTCAGCAGCAAAGATGTCAAGATGGAAAACATCTATTAAATTTGCATACATATCTTGAGATAAGTGTTCAAGGGTGGGTTTTCTAAACTTTTCTAGTTTGAAAGAAGAACTTTACATCCAAAGTACTTCATAATCCCATTGACGCTGACTTCACGATACAGAGCCAGGGAGGGATTTCTGTACTCCAGTCCAACTGGTGCAGACTGGCTTTTGTCCCTGTACACCTGGCCTAAATTCCACTGGGATCCACAGACATTGGTGTGTCTGTGGCCATAAGACATGATTATTATTTTTTGTGTCTTTTCAGTCGTGAAGGACCAAAATTGTTAAGATATTATATGGAAAGCGTTGTATGCATATGTTAGCAAAACGGAAGTGTTTGAGAGATGGTACAGAGCTGAAGACTGTACTAGCCAGAAGCAGCCAACTTCACCATGGCACACATTTGACTGGAAACTTCAGGCAAACCATGCTGCAGACAGGTTTGTTAGAGAGGGAACTGGTTTGCTTGCCCCAGAAAGATTGAGGGAGTTAACCAGTACAAACACAGTGTGAACATGCTGAAGCAAGACCTGAGAGCAAAGCCCAGAGGGAGCCATGCAGGTGTACCACAGGATCGACATGCTTTATCCATGGCATATGCCTGTGTTCTACCATCAGACTTTCAGTTTGTACACAGAAATCTCTCCAAACTGTGCACACACAACCTTTCCACTCAAACCTTGTGCTATACTGAGTGTTTGATATCAGTGATTTTAGTAGCATCACAGAAGAACTTCACAGCAGATATGCCTCACATCTGAGTGACAGTCACAAAACAAAATCAGGACCCCGATCACCCCCTCAGATGCATGTAAGTAGCTCCTACAGAAATGTAAAATGACTGTATTAATAGAATTATTTTACAAACCTTTAAAGAGTTTAACACACTTTCACTTGTGTTAAAAGCTGCTCCCATTGGCATAAAGTTGGGAAATTAACACTTATTTCCCTGGATCCAGTTGAACTGTTTAGTTTTTTTTACTGTTGTCCAAAATTTTCAAATTTGAACTTTGATATTCAAAAGTACCGTAATTCAAAATGCTCTGACAGACTTCATTACACTTTATTTTCCATAATGATTATGTGAGGGCTTATTTCATGCCATTTTTCTGAAACCACACCAAAGGTAAATGCATGGTTTTGGTGGCACAAGCCTAATAGGTCAGGGAGTTGAAACATTTAAGAGACAGGAAAAAATGCCAAGTCTTAGCAAGGTGTAGATATTGTCTCCCCAAGGAGCCCCATCATTGTTCAGGACTGCTATTCACCTACAACTGGTTACACATGACAGGTATCAGGCATATATGTATAGCAGTCTGCAAGGCAGAAAAAGGCAAAGCTCCTGTTTGTTCTTCTGATTTTCAGAAGAGGCATTTCAGCAGTGAACAAAAAAAGTATTTACATGTTAAGTTCAAGTTAGTGAGGGTGGGTGACCACGGTGGTAGGCTGATGATCAGACTTGATGATTCTATGATTCTAGCTGTCCCTCACAACAACTTCAGTTAATTATGATACATTCACACATGCCATCACTAGCTGATACCAACACCCAATGCGTGTAAAGAAAAGGGATAGTAAAGCACGGAAGGAGGTGTAATAGTTGTGAAAAGCAAAGAAGTGCCAGCAACAACTTACCTCGTGAATGAGGGCGACCAACCTTTGCTGGAAATTGCGGCCCCTGCTGGCCAGAAATCGATTAATAGGCTTGCCATCCTTGCCCATGTGGACTGGGAGGTCGAAACACAGCAACATGCCAGCTGAAAGAGGGAGGGAAGGGGAACAGAAAGGTCAATGCCCACACTCAGAGTCTAGGGAGAACCCAAAGCAAAGTAAGGTTAACTTAATAAAGCCAACAATTCAAAAGAATATGCAAGTATATTTAAGGGGCATAAAACATAGTTTCTTAAGCTGATTCACCTTCAGATTCATAGAAATCTTTGGTTCAAAATATGCATACTAGTCTACTTCAAGAAAGTGACAGCTCACCTGCAAGGCCTGGTGTCATGCCTGGTTGCTTGTTCCTCTCATACATTTTCAGCAAGAAATTTGGAACACCTGCCACTGTCTTCCCTTGGTCAGAGCGTACAGTCCCTCCTCTTAAAGCAGAATGATACACAGCACGTGGCATGTTGGTCATCTCCTGTTTCACAAGTGATGTTGCAAACTCTTCAAACGCTTGATGAAGTGGAATGCAATGACACGAGAGGAAAGGGAATGTGAGAGGCTGACGACTGAGAGACAAAACTAACCCTGGAAAGGCCAGAATGACACTAGTACTTATTTTCCATTTCATAGTGGAGCATCAGTCTCAATCTGATGTAGCATGCGAAGGAGGGACATCTACATCTGTGGATATTTTTCCTTGAGCTGTAGTGCCTATGAAGTTGTAAAAAGCATTGCTGAAAATCATGGGAACTTGGTAAAAACAAGAAATGTGAGGAAGTTCCAGTATAAAGCTACTTTCTTCAAAACTGACATAGGTATATTGAAGGTTGGAAAGAAATACCTTAACTATTCTATGAGCTGCTGATTGCCTTCTTTGATTGCTACAAAAGTAACAGTAACGATAGCACATGGTTGACAGAAGGACACATAGCAGAGCCAAAATCATGTTTTTGTAAGCATGTCAGGAAGGGCATCTGCATCTTGGGATTTTTTCCCTCTGCATGTAATGCCAATATCCTTCAAACAAAGCCCACAGAATGCAGACAGCAATTTTCTCAGCAGTGATATAGACAGAAACTCCTAGATTTTGTCTTCAACCTTCAGTTTTGTTAGAGGAGGAGATATTTGTTGACATGAAAACACTATCCACCTACCTGCTCTAGACTTTTTATAAAAACTTTTTTGTTTAGGATGGCTACAACAATAGAGAAGAAATTTGCTGAAAGAGGGAACTATTTCTCTTCTGGAAACCATTCACATTGATAGAGATGTGATGATGATTGATATTGATGACCCTTATCACTGCTGTCATATTACTGCATTCGCTGGTTATGCCAAAAGACATAAATACAAGCCATTCAGAAGCAATTCTTCAGGCAGGGGACAAGCCAAGGCTCTAGACTGACAAATATAACTCAAAACTAAAACTAAAATCTGGATAAATTTAGTGGAACAACTAGATGTGCAGCAAATACTAGAAATACAGTATTTCAATGACTGAAATCAATCTGATGGTAAACAAAGATAACTAGCATCACATGAATAGTATTTTTATTATTATTATTGTTGGTGTTGTTACTATTGTTATTGTCATTATCATCATCTCCTTTGCAGTAAGGATACTACCTATATTACTAACAACAACGATATCAAGCTTATAGTTCTTTTTATGAATTATTTTTAATTCTCTGACTACCAGATTTGAGAAAAGTCTAAAGCACCCAGAATGAAAAACTATCAAAATAAAAAAAATAAGGCTGTCATATCCCTTCTGATACCCTGGGAATCTAGTATGTAAAAACAATATGAAAACTGATGTGAAAATCCAGTTTTAAAGGAGTTTGAGACAAAATACTACCTAAAGCTCCACTTCCAAATGCTTCATGTAAGTAGTTTCATGTTATTAATCTCAACAACATGATTCCATATAATTCCAGCAAATGAGATGACACAGATTCAGCTCCCATAGAACAGGCACTCTGTGGCTTTTGGCCTGTCTTGGACATTGCCTCATTAGTCCAGTTTCATACTCTTCTGGTGAAGCAATTCACTCTCAACAACCACTCCAGCCAGTCACTAAAGCTTTTGCTCAAGTGTTCTGGACTCTGTGTTAACTAACAATGTTAGAAAACACCTCTGAGGGAGAAACTGCTTAGTGAATGTTTCGATTCAACCCTTTTGATACCAGTCTGTGGTTGCTGCCAACTCTGAATCCAGTCTATTCACTTTACATTCCATTTTGGTTTCCCATCTTCCTAGAAAATTGGCTATTTCAGCATTCATTACACAGACTGAGTTTTCTGTCAAGATACATCATTCTCTTTCATTGAACTAGATTATGTCATTCTCCCCCAAAAAGCTTCCAGGATTTAGTAGTTAGGACTCTCTAGGTTAGGCTGCACACTCCAGAGGCCAACGCATTCAGAGTTTGACTAATGGACTCTTTTAGAAACCTCCACTGGGGGAAAATATTACAAAACACCACCTGCTATCTCATGGCAATGTTTACATCCTGCAATCACACATGAAGATCCCATGTATTCTACAAAGAATGAAATAACAATGTCTATGTCCTGGCACAGTACCTCAAATCGTATAACTTGTAAGATAAGATAAATCTTATCTTGTGAGATAATGAGCATTTCTGGTAATTCAACTGCACAGGTTTCAGAACAAGTGCCAGCGACCATCTGTTGAAGCATATTTCAGTATCAATATGCATCACTACACTTATGCATTAAGCATAGCACTGATATCTCAATCAATTAAGCAGACTTTGTGTACAGCATTGTTTTCATATCATTAATACTCTGTTTAAAAAACAATAAATATAAAATTCATTTTACTTCCATCTGTCCTGGGCTAAAATACAAATTTGCCTTTAGAAAGATCTGTTCAGTCCTCCCTACTGAGGTCACTCCCATGAAACAATGAGTACTTGAAGTATATAATAAGGAACTGGCTTTCCCTCTAGGACAGGTAAAGAATTTTTAATTATAAACAATTTTTCCCCACCATCAGGACCTCTGTCACACGATCTTCCTAGAAATGGGTTGTGAGCTTTATTTTTTACTTTACATTTTTTCCCATCATCTGTTAATGAAAAACATGACACTCCATTCTAAAAGAGCCACAGGTCAGAACAGTCACTGTGATTCCCTATCTGCGAAGTGACCTCAAACATTGGATATATTATACCTCCTAAAACAGCAGCTGGTGTTAGAGACAACAGCTTGATATATGAAGAACCTGGAACAAACAGATTTGCCTCCTGATCCTCTTCATCTTCATTCATGTCTATCTCTTCGAGTGAGTCAACTGCTGGTCGTGCCTGGAAGATTTAAAAAAAATTAAATGTCAGCACAAAAATCCCAAGTCCTCATTACCATTCATGATTCCAAGTGTCAAAAATACCAACTAAATATGAAAAGTTCCTCATTTCATTTTTTTCACTCCATTTCATAAATTTGAAGCTTAATGAATAAAAGCTTTTATTCCACCTGACTGAAAGGCAACACTGGTTGGTTAAAATCACAGGGTGTGTGAATACATAAATCTTTTATCTTCTTCAAAATTAATCTTGACACTTACAGCTGAACTAAGATTCAAAAAACTTTACTTTCACCCTGATTCTTCCTCAGTTTAACAATATTTTATATTGGCACTTTAATATAAATAAAACATTTTTGCTAGACACTACTTTTACATATTAGTTTTTGGAATTTGAAAAACTGCAACGTATTTACATTTCTTTCAATTAAAACATATTTACTCACTTTCTGTAAAGTACTGCACCAGTAATATGACTGTAAAGTAACTGCACTAGTAAAGTACCAAACTATGTACTACTGTAAAAGATTCAGTCTTGCAGCAGAGTTTATATATTGCCCTTCCCTGCTTATAAGACTTAGCTATTCCAATCATACATGGCATCATCTCACGTTACCAGCAGGAGCTAGCAGGAGCTAGCAGGAGGCTCTCCTGAATTTCTGGCAGAGAAGTCATAAGGACTGGTTTTCCTTTCAAGAGGATATAATCCATATCAGATGGAAGTGTCAGATGTGCTTACTATCAAACATATAACATGGTTACCTGTCCAGGAAGGTGAAGAATTGTATGTTCTTCAGAGTTAAATGATGAGAGTGATTTATAGGCTGAAATGGCTACAAGGGCATCCTAGAAAATTAATAGGAAGAGAAAGAAAATCACACAGTATATAGTATTGCTACTGGAAACTCCATATGCAAAGAGCTTATCAAGTAACCACTGAACGCTGAAAAAGAGTTCAACAATATTTTCCTGAGGCACACTCTCAATTGCTTACTTTTTATATATACAATGCAAAATAGCAAGACCAATTATCTAGGCTTGATAACAACCATTGTAAGCATTTCACTTCAGGCAGAAATATCCAAGCTATGAGATTAATGTTGATAACATATTGATGTTTTAGCTGTTGCTAAGAAGTGATTACTCTATATCAAAGACTTTTCAGCTTCCTGTGCCAGTGTGCAGGTGCACAAAATGCTCAGAGGGAGCAAGGCCAAGACAGATGACCTGAACTGACCAAAGGGATATTCCATATCATAAAACTTTATGCCTAGTATATTAACTCAGGGAAGTTGGTCATTACTTCTCAGGGATGGACTGGGCATCCCTCAGTGGGTGGTGAGCAATTGTATTGTGCAATGCTTTTTTGTAATTGAGTTTTATTCCTCTTTGTCTTTTTGTTATATCCCTTTTCTTTACTATTGTTACTGTTATGTTGTTATTACTATTATACAGCTACTTTATTTCATTTATGAACCTGTTCTTGTCTCACTTCACGGGGTTTACCTTTCTCCAGTTCTCCTCCCCATCCCACCACAAAGAAGGGGAGTGAACAAGTGGTTGCATGGTACTTAGTTCTCATCTGGGATCAACCATGGGGCTGAAAAATTCACTGAAATAGGCTGACAAAAGTTTTAGTCTTAAACTAAAATACACTACTTCCACCAGCATCATGGTGATGATAGTCCAACATTTCCACTCCATTACAATACTCCACAAGTGAATTGAGTTGGCTGTCATAGCAGCGCCTTTGTCAAGAATGCTTCCCATGTTAACGCTGAAATTTTCCAGAGGAAGTCAAATTAGTCTCACAGAATCACAGAATATGCTGAGTTGGAAGGCACCCACATGGATTTTTGTGTCCAACTACTGGCCCTTTACAGGACATCCCCAAGAGTCACTCCTTGTGCCTGAGAGCATTGTCGAAATGCCTCTTGAACTGTGTCAGGCTCGTGCTGTGACCACTGCCCTGGGGAGCTGTTCCAGTGCCCAACCACCCTCTGAGGGAAGAACCTTTTCCTAATATCCATCCTAAACCTCCCCTGACACAGCTTCAGGCCATTCCCTCAGGTCCTGCCACTGGTCACAGAGAGCAGAAGTTAGTGTCTGGCCCTCCTCTTCCCCTTGTGAGGAAGTTGCAGACTACAATGATGTCTGTCCTCAGTCATCTCCAGGCTGAACAGACCAAGTGACCTCAGCCATTCCTCACATGGCTTCCCCTCAAGGCCCTTTGCCATCTTTGTGGCTGTTCTTTGGATGCTCTCTAACAATTTAATGTCTTTCTTATATTGTGGTGCCCAAAACTGCCCCCAGCACTCCAGGTGAGGACATAGTGCAGAGTTCATTTCTAAATTCTCCTTGGAAATGGCAGAAGTTAGAATCCTCAGTTACCACCTTTTATGCGTAGTACATTGCTTCAGAAACAGTGTTAAGCAACAGGAACAAAACCCTATTAGAAAATGAGATTACTGACACTGTCTTGACAGAAAAGTACAAAACTTAATATCCTGTTGCTGACATCCAAAACTAATGTTTTCAGTTATATCACTTACCTCATTCTGTGTATTGTTCCAAAGGAAGCTGATAACTTGAGCTTTGAACTTCTACAAAAGCAAAGGAAATATACATTTCTCTATGACCAACTAAGCAGTTGAAATACAGACAGTTACCTGAAACAACTTACTGCCATATCATCCTAGATTGAGCTAGGAAAGTGGAAGGAGTGCAGCTCTGAACTCCAGACATATTCACATTCTATGAGAGGGAAACCATGGACTAACCTTGCATTGGAATTTCCCATCTATCTCCCAGGACTCACTAATGCAAGTGAAAACTGTGAAATTGTATCAAACATGAATTTGACTAATCTGAACTGGGCAGTGGGTGCAATTTTATCAAGATCAAGCAGACTTATGTAAAAGTTAAATACAAAGATATACTAAAAGAAAGAGTCATCTTAGTCCATAAGTACATACCTCAAATTCATTTGTATTCACTGTTAATGAGGGAACCAGGGAAAACAGTTCATTCAGTGCTTTTAAAATGAGTGGTCTTGTATCACAACTTAGCTTTGGTGACAGAGCATTCCATGTAGAACGGATGCAAACAACCTGCAAGCAAAGAGGGAGGCATCATTACTAACAGCTATCCCAGCTTCACTTAAATAACATTTCTTTCCAGTGCTTGTCCTTGCTCTTCCTTCTTGAGAACAGGAATTAATATATGGTTCATAAAAAGTAAAAAAGCAAGCATGTTAAAAATTCACTTGTAGATCAACTAACATAACACAGTAATACTGCACAGTACTTCACCAGGGAAAGCAACTACCTGTAGGAATAAATAACACACTGTAAGTAAAACACAGAGCTGTACATGTATCTTCATATCACATTAGGGCTCTGCTTAACTTGGTCAAATTAGCTAAAAAGCAAGCTGTCTCTGGGACAATAGGATGAAAGCAGAGGAAGCCACCGAGGAATCTGTTTTTGCTGGGAGCCCTCCAAAACAAAATGCCTTTAATCTTTAAAAACAATAAAAGCAAAAAAAATTGCAGAACAAATGCAAACCACGAAACTTCATGAATCCAGAAACTGTTGGCAATTGTCAAACTGCAATAAATATTAAACACTAATACCTAATACTACTGTGTTTACATTGTAACTAGAGCACAACGGGATACACAATTGGTCTTCCAGGATACACCATTTCCCTCCTGGAAACAACACACATCTCACCAAGCTTCTTTTCACCTTCAAAGATCTGCATGACAGCTCAACAAGCAGTCAGTAAAACATTTTGCATTTCCAGGCACTGAAAAAGTCTGTAAGATGCTCAGTCAGTGGTACAGTTCTAGCTGAAGAATTATACAGAAGTCATAAAAAGTAGTAGTCAAGTTTCTCAGGAATGTTGACTAGACAGCAACACTGGTACTAAAACTTCCTCCTTTTTCCTTGTGAGATGTTTTCAGTCGCCCAGGCTTTCTCTTGGTAACAAGCTGTGTATTTTCCTGAAAACTTAAGTAATTTTCATGGAGCATTTCATCAAACCTTAATGTTGCTACCTGTGGAGAATGTAACATTACAGAATTTTACCACCATACCTAAAATAATCCTGTCTATAGTTTATCTGTCATTACTACTTGTCTTTCAGATTTCAGGCTCTACTGCAACAAAAAGAGTACAAAACAGGAAAAAATACAACCAACTAAATAACAAAAAATCCCAACAAATAGAAAAAAAACTCCAAGAAACTATAATTCTGCTCACCCTACCCCACCCACCCTACAGAACCACAACACAACGAAAAACCCCAAATCATGTATGCTTAGAACCAAAGTCTAGACAAAAATTTTAAAATAGCAATGGCAAAGCAAGGTATAATTTCCAGCCTTCTAAAGTGAAAAATTGCAAATCAAGACTTAAAAGTCTGAGCAAATGCCATGAAAATGTCTTTCAGGCATAAAAAATTACAACAAAACAACAGAAGACAAAGACATTGAGAAATACAAATTGATCTACGTAATTAAATCAAATAAAGATATGTTTATGAAGACATGCCTCAAAGGAATTGAGAAAGGTAGTTTTAGTATTATTCTGCACTGAAAAAACAGACTGTTTTGTATCTCTGAATGTAGGTAATTGCCAAATTAAGCAGTCAATACAGCGAGTTCAAAACACATTTCAGGGTGCAATTTAAAAGACGAAAGATGTATTTCAAGTTGAACCCATTTCAGGAACAGCAAACCCATGAATATGTTTCTATGGTAACAACCACTGATGGCTAGAAAGACCTCATCTCTTAACATTCCAAGGGAAAATGATACCTCTCTTTCCACTCTTTCAAAACAGACTGTTTGTAAGAATAAGAAAAACGGTCTTCCAGTGTTCAGAAGCAGAGACATATCTATTAACACTGGAAGTCCCTCCTGAGCTATCTAGAAATGTTAAATTTGTAGTGAGTTGTCTGGAGAACACAACATGTATTAATATGTAGAGAAAACAAGTTGTGCATTTGAGGGATTTGATACTGTAATTTTGGAAGACTAACAAATCATTAGCTAGCCAAGCATGTTTAATTTCACTCTTTCCCAGAGCAACACATATATTCTCCAACTTCACCTAAGGAGTGAAAAAAGGCCTTAAAAATAGCCAGTATCCTAACAGAAGTTTCAGATTTAGCTTAAAACTGTACAATTCCTTCTCAGATGGTTTTTTCTAGACTTGCAACTTAACAGCTGTCCTACAGAAAACTCCTACCAAATGACATACTGTAAACTGATGGAATGGGGATAGGAACAGTGGGAAGCTGTACTTTACACACCATAAAAACCCACAGTAAATAAAGAAAGGTTATAAAAGCAGTAATGACCTTGACATGGTGTCTTCCTGGAGGAATGGGCAGCTGTGATAAATATCTTGTGATGAAATCTATCTGCTAGTCATGAATCCCCAAGGAAAAGCCCTGTGATCCTATAGACACTGTTCAGCTCCACAAAGCTGTCCTCTGAAAATGCAAAATACTCTAGAAAACTAGCAAGATAAGAGAATTTTACAACACTGGTATGCCAATTACTGTCTGAAAAAAACCGGATAGGTGCTATGCAGAAAACATGTGCTTGGAGATCTAGACATGCTAGTGCCATACTTTGGTAAAAGTTCTTAATTCTGTTTTCATTTTTTTGTTGTGTGGGTTTTTTTCATTCTGGTTTGTTCAAATTAACATATCATTGTCATCTGGAGACATTAACAATCACAGGGCTTTTGGTACAATATATTTTGATTTACGTTTATGTTTTCTTGTAATTTCAAAATTGATTTCCAAATAGCAAGCTTGCCACTCCACAAAACACTGACTGCTAGATGGGAGAAAAATAAAAGCTAAATTTTACAGATGCTGAGGAGAGACAAAGCACTTCTGCTTCAGGTAACCCATGGCCCTAAAAGGGTGGGAAATCTTAGGAGAAAAACAGAGAACAACAACATTTCAATGCAAAGGGAATTTAAACACTATGCTTAGAAATTTTATTCTTGAATGTTTCTTGGCTTGTATACTGTACTTGATACATGAAATCGATTAGATGCCAGGATAGCTTCAAATGAAGTACACTAGCTTCTGTTGAAATCACTGGGGGAAAAAAATTACATGCTGAAAAAGAGGAAATGTGATCTGGCAAGAACTGTGTGATTTTTTTCCATTTTTGATGTGCAAGTCACCGTGCATTATTCATTAATGACCTTATGTTACACCTACCAAAAAAAAAGAGGGGGGCAGAAGCAGCTAGCCCTTCATGCAAGTCCTGCAAAAGCTAAGCTTATACTCTTAACACTATTCATGTAAGATGCACTTTGAATGAAGTCACTATCTTTATACAAAACAATTACTGCAGTCAGCAGAATGGATAACTATTCTTACACAAGAGTCAACCAAAAAAAGAAATCAATGTTATAGCATATTTTGTTATTGCATTACTTTAACAAAGGAGCCTTTCTGAGACTCTCAGAACTCAACCCTGACAAAGCCGTGAGGTGTATAGGGCTCAATCATCAACTGAGTCAACACAATATGTATGAAAACATAATTTATTATTCTGGTTCAGAAGCTGACTGAAAGTTCGGTGCTCTCTAAAATCCTACATCTAAGCAGCTGCACATGGAAAAACTCAGAGACTACATCCCTTTCCCTTAAGTCAGCGGCAAAGACAGAAAACACTAAAACAAACCAATGTCTGTGATTATGTCCTTTTTGCACTGCAAACTACAGTCTAAACAATAAGTAAGAGACAGCTTAAATTACTTAACCCAAATGATTACCCAGATTGCCAAACCACAATAGAATTCCCTGTTAAAGTTTCAGAATAGCTAGGTGGTAGATTAGGTCTCCCAGAACATTACACTGTAGTTGGGGAAATAAGGCTAATAGAATTTGGACAGGAAAAATTGGTAACATCCACAAACTCTATCCATCCCTCCTTCTTTTCTTCCTTCCTTCCTTTCTTCCATCTTGAGTAGTCTTAGCCTTCCAGTCCTCAACAGTGGTACAATATACATCTGTTCTCAAATGCGGCTATTATAGTAGGATGTGAAATTTATCATATATCTAACTCCTATTTCTTTGCAAGACAAAGTCTAAATATAATCCAGCCTGAGAAAACACTGATTCAATACCAAGGCCAGCATTCAAAGAATCTATGTGAACTTAAGAAAAGCCAAACTTCACACCAAAGGCAAACAAAAGATTACCCTAAATAAATTGTTTCTTAGCAGCCATTGTCTGATGATTTTTAATTATATTGAATACAAATATCTGTGGATGATTCACTATGTTGTTCTTGAACTGCTCAGTGATTTCAAATAATGTGGCAATGGCTGGTGTTACTGCAGTAAACACTGCAGTGTAAGTGTAGTAGTGGATAAACATAAAACTGCTGTTTGGCAGAGAACAGATAATCAAATATTCCTGCAGGATATAATTATTTCACTACTCTGAAGGCCTGTATAGTACAGTTTGTCAGTAGCAGATTGACAGCATGTCTGTGCCTGCATCACAACATCAGGATATCACCATCTGGGATGTGGAAACAAAGAGCCTTGTCTCCTAGCTCAGAGATATCATAGCATCACTATTTGGGTTCAAAGGGACCTCACGATATTTCCAGCCCAGCCTCCTACTCAAAGCAGGGCTACAGTGAGATCAGATCCAGTTGCTCAGGGTTGTATCCAAAATGAATGAGAAAATCTCCGGGGAAGGACACAGCACAATCTCTCCGGGCAGCTTGTCCCAACGCTTACTTGCCCTCTTCATCAGTAAGCAATGAACTCATGGCAAAAGAGAAGCCTACCAGCTGCTAATGATTTCACTCCCTATCTGGTACGCTCTATGAATGAGACACAGCAGGGCAGGCCAGTAAGAAAATACAAAAATTACATTATTTAAGTGCCTTTCAGCCAATCAGAATTATGTACCAAACAGTCTTCCTTTTGAAATCTCAAGGAAAGATGCATGGAATGATGTCTTTGCAATAAACTGCAAAGCTGATTTAAAATTTCAGCTCATGCACTGAATGGCTGATCCACTGTAGTAAGGAGGTCACAGTACAATTTCCCAGGAACTATTAACTTATGTTGGAAGAGAAGAATTAAATTTGTCAGAAGAAAAATAAATTCTGCAGCAACTCAATGTACTCTTAAAAAAGAGCCAACTGGGAAAAAAGTTCATGAGCCATGAGCAAAACTCGAAACACAAGGACAAGCCAACTTAATCTTACCTCAGCCTCACAAAGTGCCCGTAGGCCCTGCAATACTATGGCAGCGGGTGAAGCTTGATCAGGTTTTGTGCATTCATTTAATACCTGGGAAATTGCAGCCAACATGTCTGCTCCATGCTGGTACGGTCTAAAGGAAAAAAATTATGAAAATAGAAGGCAATATTCACACATATACACAAGTTATAATTTATATACAAAAATCTATTAAGTGCTGGTTTTAGTTAAGTGACAACTAAAACTGTCTAGAACTGGGAGTTCACACACACACACAAAAAATACAAGGAGGATATGACAGAGCACTCTAAAGGCTGAGTGACATTGGGAATTAAATCAGCAGGCATCAAGTTCCAAATAAAAGATCACTGAAAGCTTAAGTTGCAGAAGGTTTTGTCTAAGCATGTTGTGTTCACTAAAAGATTACATCATTCAAGAAGGGATAGAGAATCAAAGTCCAAATGCACTATTTTATGATTCTTTGTTGCAATCTCCTGCAAGTAGTCCCTGCTGTGTATTGGTGAAGATTCTGGCACCAAATGTTTTCTGTTCTTTTTACACCAGACTTTGTTTTTTCCCCTGCTGCAATGCCACATCTCTTTTCCTCAGTGACTGTATGGGCTATCTTAACTTTCCAGTCTTTTAACTATCCATTCAGTTTTATTGGGTTGTGGGGGGCAAGGTGTTCAACAGTTCCTTATACTATCTCTGTAAGACATTCTGGTAAATAATATCTGGTAGGTGATTTATATGCATGGTAAATTGTGACTTATCTATTTTTTCACACTTTCTTCAAAGTAATTTCTAAATGCATGAAGAATGTGCATACACCTGAACTCCAGCTATACCACTTAACTGGTAAAAAGAATACTAAGGTGCGTTGAGATTTCTCTCTTGCTTTTCATTTTAAAAAAACTTATTGAAAAATACTGTCTGGCAAAATGCAAGAAGGTTGAAGAGGTAAAGGAAAAGGTATTTTCTTTAGGAACTTGTTTTTAGTTGATATTTAAAAGTTATTTGAATCTTCTCAGCTGTTAGTAGCTGACCTTCAAGAAGGAAAGTGAAAACTGGAACCCAAGATAGGTGACAAACAGAAAAGATTATATGGTGCCCATAAAACCAGGCAGTAAATACTAATGCATTTAAAAATACTCTTTTACAGGAACGCTAGTTTATTATCAAGTACTGATATTCATGGATTGTTAGAGCCGGAAAAGTTCAATGTATTATCCAGTTAGACCTGTACAACAGCGTTCTGTCGTATTACACCTGAATAAAGACCAAAAATGTACATGTGACAAAATATGGTTTTCAGAAAAAAAATTCTATCTTTCTTTGAATAGATCAAAAGAGAGACAATTAGTTCTTTCTTCTATTTTTCATCTCTCCCTTTTTCTAATCTGGAAGTGTTATGCCTGAAGTTTCTACCGTGGACCAGCATAGGACACATCTTTTGTTCCAGGATGAAGATCATTTAATTTTAACAGCATTTATATGTGTGTTCCATTAGTCATAATAGAAAACCCCAAACTTAGTAGCTGCTCAGATTAGCAATGGCTGAGTCAGTGTCTCAACTAGAAAAATATTACTCACAATTAACGTAACAGAATAAGAAAAATGATGCAGCTTTTCTGAAAACAACTCTTTTCCCTTACAAAGATATAAGATAGGTAACACTTGCACTTACCTCAGCCTACATATATCTCTTATACAAGCAGCTTTAGCAATCAGCTTTTCCCATTGAGCATCTTTGTCAACAGACACAGAGGGCATATCAGACATTGCCAAGAATTTCTGCAGTTCTGGATAAATTCGATCCTAGAAAAGATTTAATTTCAAATGATCATCACACCTTTAAAAGCATGACCGGATTTTCAGTTGGTAGCACTTCTACATGACTTCTGCATACCACTTTGATTTTTATTATTGCATACCATATTTTGCTTTTTTCCATTATTCGTCTCTAATGCTACATTGAGATCGAACTGGCTTTCGCAGACCAGGTCTCTATTGCATCTTTAAAAAAAATCAGAAGCAAATTATTGTACATAACTTGTGCTGATTTTGTCTAGGATAGAGTTAATTCTCTTCGCAATTGCTGGCATGGAGCTGTGTTTTGGTTTTGTGCTGAACACAGGGTTGATAATACAGAGATGTTTTCATTATTGCTGAGCAGGGCTTACACTCAGCCAAGGCCTTTTCTGCTTTCCATGCTGGGGAGGAAGTTGGGGATGCTAGCAAGGCTGGGAGGAGACACAGCCAGGATGGGTGACCCAAACTCATCAGAAGGATATTCCAGACTATATGACATCATGCTCTGGATATAAAATAGAGGGAAGAAGGAGTAAGGGGGAGAGATTTGGATTGATGACATTTGTCTTCCCAAGCCACCATTACATGTTATCTCTCACCTGGAGATGGCTGAACACCTGTCTGCCCATGTAAAGCAATGAATTAATTCCTTGTTTTGTTTTGCTTGTGTGCACAGCTTTTACTTCTGCTATTAAACTGCCTATCTCAACCCACCGGTTTTCTTCTTTTCACCCTTCTGATTTTTCTCCCCAGTCTTACTGGTGGGTAGGGCTGTGAGTGAGTGGCTGTGTGGTACTTGGTTGCTGGCTGGGGTTAAACCACAACACTAAGATCTTGTTCTTACTTCATATAATGAAAAGCAGAAAGCCATCCTTCAAGCAATTTTTTTTTTCTAATTGCAGTTTCAGATGTCATGAAATGAAAATAAAATTTCAGGAAAGACATACTATTTAAATACTCTACTAGAAGATCAGTATAGACACCATTAACACCATTTACTTCATAGTGCTGACAGCAACATACTATTAGAAGCAATGATCCACAATTATTTTCTTCCTTGGTTAACAGTAATGAAGTTTTTCAACTGGACTTATTATAGTGACACTACAAGAAGTTTCTAACCTGTCTTTCCCACAATGACGTCATCATTCGTGAGGCAATTGCTCTGAGCTTAGCTGTGCTCCCCAGCATGTGTATGGCACGTAGAATCTGAGCTACACAAACCTAAAAGAAATTTTTAACCAAGTGTTTTTGTTATTTTGTATGTCCAAGGACACAGAGTAACCTACAAATCATTATTTTACAACCAAGTACAACCAGGAAAAACCATCCAACTGCAATACCAGAAATAAACTGAGTCATTTTCCAAAAAACTTCAGCAAATAACAAGTCCAAGAGCATCCTCTCATGACATATATAATGATCATAAAGCGTAGACAGTAAAGTGTAACATACATTTAACTTTAAAGCAAATATCATAACCCATCCAAAATATTGCAAAGTAATGCAGAAGCTTAAAAATATGTTAAACAAGATATATATTGCTCAGTCTAAATAGTTTTTATAAACACGTGACCTTTTATTGATACAGTCTTCATTTTACTAAAAATATTTCATTCTGACCTTATGTACACCAAGTGTAGGCAAAGTATACAAGATCTCCCTGTAAAGTGCAGGCTCCATAGGTCTTCCCAATTTAAATATCAGAACAGGGATCAGATTTGGCACCTAAAATAAAACAAATGTGGGAAATAAATTGGAATTTGCCAAATTTGCCCACATGACACCTTAGCAAAGACAATGGACTTGTCCCAACATATTAGATAATCATACCTTTTATGCATTTTTTTTCTGCCTGCATATATGAGAAACCTGTCACATAATACAATATAATTTATTACATTCTTACTATATGGTACCAAACTTCCAGAGAGCTGCTGCTGAAGTTACAAAAAAGTAAAATCAGATTTTCTGTATTTTCACACAAGCAGGTGCTACAGTTTTTTCTTGTGCATTTTCTTATCACTGTGTGATTAAATCTAATGCTAAATTAAATCTACTCATTATGTAGTTTTTTATGACTACTTAAAACACAAACACACAGAAACACACAAATATATATGCTATTTATATATGAGATATATATATATGGGTGGTTTATACAGATACTGGTTAAAAATCAATGGAAAATTCTGCTACAACATTTGTTTCAACATGCATTTTTACATGAGCAGATGATAACATTTTTCACTGTAAAAAGATCTGTCTCAGTCCACTGGAAGAATAATAATTAATAATTCAAGTGATCTGGGATTTTGCATACTTGGCTCTGTTCTGGTTCCAAATCAGAGAGCAAAAAAAAAATTCTTTGTTCTGTAAGTCATCATTATCTTTACAGTTCAGCAATGTAAATTGGTGCTTCCACAAACTTAAACTATGTTCTAGAATTGTTAATAGTAACTGGTATAGTTAATTCATTAGGTGGCATTTACCACCTAATTAATTAACTATAATGCATTACTTTTTTCCATTTTCTAAATTGTATTTGACATTCTTAAATAAAATAAATCCCTTTATAAATCAAAAATATTCCAGATTTTTTGGGGAATTGACTAGTCTTCCTCTTTTTCTATTTCTCAAAGTTGTTGTCTACCTTGTATGGAATCAGTCATCACCCTATGACCTGCCTAGAAAGAGGACTGGCTTTATGTAAATATTTCAAAGCACAATCAATTAAATGAGACTGAGAATTTAGGGTAGTATTCATTTGAACAGATTTTCACACCCAAACTGAATGCATCTTCCCTCTAGCAACCTCCCTTCACTTTCTTTCAAACTGTTGAATTTAAGAAAAGTTGGGCAGTTTTACAGCTTCTGTTGTGTCCTGATTTTGGCTAGGCTAGAACTAAATTTCTTCACAATACCTTGTTGGCAATGATTTGTCAACAAAACAGTTGTTGACAAATCAGCTGACAAATCAGTTTCACATCAGTGAAAACACTGATGTTTCCTGTTGGCATTATATTCCTTAAAACAGAAAAGGGCATGGGGGAAGTAAGTTATACCACTTCTCTAGCACATGGCAGAATTAATTAATGTAAATTATCGTCCCAAAATTCAGCAATAAGATTAAATGTTAATGTCTGCATTAACATTGAAACACAGAAAGGTGAAACCTGGACTCAAAACATGAGATTTAATTTGCTGCCCAATCTTTTCTTCCTACTCCCTAACTGTAATGATTTGTTTAAGCTAGTCTGTGCAGTTTTATTTCCCTGCTTTACTCATGCTAAAGAGATAACAGCACTGCCTGAGAGAAAATTATGAACTAAGTATACAGGAGGAAAACTAAAGCTAACTTCCTGATTAAAGAGAACCCAAAATAAGACTTGAGTGCCGAAGGGTCAAGATTCTTCAAGCAAGAACCTGTTTTGGTTAAATCAAGCCTTAGGTTAACAGGAAGTTTGCATAAATAATACAGGTAGACAAAAAGTCTCCTTGAATATAGGGGACCTGACAGAGGAAAGCAGTTTTATTTCTGGGCACCTGTTGTACCTTGAGTGTCAAGAAAAAAACATATCACCTGACTTACTGTTACCTAAATCTTTGAATGATACAAAGTAAACTGCAAGGTGATGAGTAAGCAGGGGGCACTGGTCCTGCATCACCATGTTAAGTTTCAGAATTCTCAGGGAGGTCACACATGCTCCTCCACTGATTCACTAATACATAAGCTTTTCATACAACTGTTAACATGTTAATAGGCAAGAAATGTCTTTTAATAAAATTATCCAAGAAGTTTCATATGCAGCAGAATAACTGGAAGGCTCTCAGCTCAGAGGATAAAAGGATTTGGTCAATTCTTTAAATCATATCCATCCCTGATAAATGCTGTGCTGGGCAAATAGGTTATATAAGACAGCAGTAGAGATGACAGATATGTCATTATAATGATCAGCAGCCTTACTTAAGTTGCTTACTTCCCGTCTCTTCCCATATTACCCCTTTCTCTTGCCAGAGGCAGGTTCTTGGACAACTCAGTTTCATCTCAAGCTAGTTCTCTAGTTAATAGACTACTTCCTTAATTTTTCTCAGTTGTAGCTACACTGGACTACACATCAGCAGTGAGACTAAATGATATTAAAATAAATTATATTCATAATCCTTAGTTATAATAGCATTCAAACCCTCTAAAGTCATTCTGCTTAAGCCCAGCCTTCATCAGCTGTGATGCGAAGCTCATTTCAAGTCCTCTGTCTACATTAACTACCTTGTTATGAAGTTTATTCTACAGTAAACATAAATCAAAGTTCTATAATTGCTTTTACACTACCATCTAGTAAACAGATCCTAAGTTTGATTTACAAAATTCTCAGGAAATGTTTATGCATGTGCTACTGTAAAGACAGTTAGAAACTTCTTTAAAAGTGTCTTCCTTCCTTTACAGTCTGTTTGTTTTGTCCTGTATATTTCAATTGTAAGATTAGGAAAAACACCAAAATGTTCTGGTACAGCAAAGCTGCTCTTCTCTCCATCTGCCTCATATAATGGACAAAACAATGCTGGGATTAATTTCAATATTAAATTTATGCTACATCTTCATCAAGGGCATAACAGCTCCACAAAGTTGATATGACAATTCACTAGCTCCCAGTAGGCAGGAACCTGTGGATGTTACAGCCTGGTCAGAGAGCGAGAAAACCAGATAAGTTTTCTCATGGCCAGCTCTAGAGAGTTGTAGAGAAACAATGACAGCTTGTTATTGTAACAACCTGCAATGTTTTTCCTACTCCCTGTTTTCCTGTTTTTCTCAAAGATTATTTACAAGAAAGGTGTTTTTGTTAATTAGCCAATCAGATCAAATGCACTGATTGATGGACCAATCTGTTCTAAATGTACCAGAACAGTCTATAAAAAGAAAGAATTTTCATATTAAAGTGGCTGCTGTGCAAACCAGTCTTCTAGTGAGTCTGTGTCGTTTCTTATTCAATAGCAACAGGAACCAGCTTCAGAATGAGAGGCATGCTGCCTGTCAACACTGGTACCAGAGGATGCAGAAGTTAAGTCAAAACTGCCTTTAGGAATCTGAAGAAGGGTTTCGACATCATGTTTTTTTACTTTTAAAACTAATTTGCATCATAAAAATCATGCTGAGATTTCTCAACAATCTTCCCTTTTAAA
>VXBC01011821.1:59563-96204 GCA_013399945.1 Ploceus nigricollis
AAATAAAACTAAACATGCGAGACAAAATTATATTATTTAATAAATATACCTGACAAGCACTCTCTGCCATTTGGTGACATGACTTCTTTTTCCTGAACTATGGGACAACTGTTCTTTTTCAAAAAGCACAAGCTAAGGGAGAATAGCAGGTTCCATTTCTGGGCTGAATTTTGGCAGATAAACCATCAACCTAGTTGTCCAGTAGGCAAGACAGTGACATGAGAAGATTTCTGAAAGTATACAGTAATCTGGCATTTCTTGCTTCAATGAACAAGACAAAACTACAGGGCAATTCAGACAAATGAAGAAACAAGTTTTTCAGATAAGTACATAAATACAGATAAGTTTCTCTTTATAAAATTATAAAATTAATTTCTCTCAAAAATGACAAGCACTTTTTAGAAAACACAAGCTAGGTTTTCAAAAGTTTCATGTACTCTAGCAGGATCCTAATCAATAAGTTAGCATCATGAAGAGTCTGTCCACAAGCTCAGACTATGACATGATACTTTCCCTACTGCTACTCGCTAAAGTTTGCATAATGAATCTAACAAAAAAAGCATCCGACACCACCTGAACAAGACAAATTTTGTTCAATATATCCTTAAACATGTTTTCTACATGAATAAAAATGTACTTTAAGTTTTTGGGTATTAATGCACTCCCAAATGCCAAAGAACAGAAAATAATGCATCTTCAGATGAACTTCCCAGAAGGTGTCATTTACCACTAAAATAGTTCATTCCAGCAGTTGAAAAACCATAAGGAATGCATGTCCTCTATAGACTCATAATCCTCAAACAACAGTAATAGATCTTGTGCTATATCCACCAGTGACCTTAGTCAGATGATTTAATTTCTTCTTGCAGCGCAGCAAGGGTTTCACAGAGTGTAATAACAATTTCTGCACAAGACAATTCATCCAATTAGAAAGACCAATTAAGTCCTTCAGGTGTCTCTGCAGCCTGTGCAGAGATTTTACTTCAGAAATTCTAACAGCCCATGTACTACTCTTCATTCCTCAGCCTTTAGAAAATTCTTCTGGGCTTTCTTCCATAGGGAAAGTCCAGAACCACTACTCCAAAATTCTTCAGCTAAAACCACTACCTTGCATCATAAAAAGGCTTTTACTCAGTGGGGAAAGAGGAGACACATGTAGAGAAACATTCTGTGGCCCCTCTTCATGGAGAGGGTAAGGGAAAAAAACCAAAACAAAAATAAAGCATAACCAGAACAAAGTTTGCAAGAGCAATTATGGTATAATAATTAAACATAGTGATGCTTTTTAAGTGCTCCACCAGTTTAGATAATAGTCTCCTTATAAAAACAACATTCGGTGTGAAAACAGGAGCTACTGTTAGTAAACTCTGTGAAGAGTTGGAATAAACATGAAAGCAATCTCTTTCTGACTCCATTTTGTTTTGAAACACAATTCTTCAACTAGATTTTGCACAGGGAATCACCTGTGGCTTTTCAATTCAATATCCACAGCTACAACCATTGTGTCCCTTTGTGAACAACAAAGTAATGGAATTTCACTAGCAGCAGAATTCTGTGACTGTCTAGATCACTAAAAAAACCAAACAACCAACAACAAAAAACCCCATCACACAATTCTTTTTATGCTATGACCTTCACCACAACATTTCAGTATTTTTATATACTCTGCTGGAGTACAGGTAATTCAGAAAGTAGACACTTCTTAATTTTATCCTTTATTCATTTAACTTCTGCAACATTAAGTGCTGAAGTAGTAGCTAGTAAACTTCTAGCCCATGTTTGCTTTGATTTGGACATGATTCAAACAATTCAGAATATACCTGTTAAAAATATCTGTCTTTAAACTGAGTGTTGAAGTGCCACTAACACCAAAGGAACAGATTCAAGTTAATATAGATGTGACTGTCTAAAAATAAGACCGAGCTTAACAGCCACTTTTTGTTTTCTCCTTTCCATACCTGTCTTCTGACTTCCTTCTTCTTCAGAACAGACTTCTAACTACTTTGCTGCACACTACTTTCCACTGCATCCTTCAGAAAGTACCCTAAGGAAGGAACTGAAGACTCAAAAAGTCTAACAAGTTTGTTATGATGAGTTTTTCACTTTCTTAACTTACATTCCAACCACTTACTTCCACCATATTTTATAAAGCACCACTTATTTCTGTGGAACTGAATAAAATACAGAACCAAATATAGCAATTTCTGAAGTATAACTCTGCCATCAGTATGTTAGTGTTAGTTGCCATCACACTGCTGAGTTTATTAAAGTAATCAGTTATATCCTCCACGTAGGAGCTTCAATGCTTTCTCTCGCTGTACTGTTATTGCAAGAGAAAGATGAGACAAGTCTACAGTAATTCTTCTGCCTCAGAGAGAGCAATGAACCTGCAAGAAACAATGTGATAATCTTTCAGTTCAGTGCTGCACTGCAATAATCTCTGTGGAGCCATTAAGCAGACTCAGAACTAAACTCGTCAGAAACAAGACAGATGCCAGGTGATGCCAAGTTCAAACAAGCCAGACAGTAAGTTCAAGTTTCAAAGCATTAAAATCTTTTGGAGTAAAATACATCTTTTAAAAGATAGAAATGCATTAAATGTTGCTAACTGGAGAATATGGTGTCCTTGCTTGCACTTAACTGAGGACTAGGAACAGAAACATCACCCCAGTGAAGCACACTATTTTTCCCAGGCCAAATTTTGAAATACTACTCAGCAGAACATCTGCTATATTACTAGTCATACTGACTGCTTGATATGATACTACTACAAAGATACCTGATTACATTACATATTTTGCAGAAAAGTATTTTAAAGCCCACTTATTTAAAGCCTACTTATTTAAAGTAATTTTAAAAACTAAAAGCTCTCCATCTAATGCCTTATCAGCTGACAAAATGTGAGCCAGTAAGAAAGTATCAACAAATCAGGTTGAGTTCTGCATTTTTGCAATAGTTTCTAATTCACACAGACTTCTGCTGATTGCTAGGGAAAAAAAAATATTATGAAGTCTGAACTTCATCTTCTCATTGCCTTTGGACACAAGCCATGCTTCCCAGTGCCAGGGAGGACTTTTTCATGAAGGTCCTTAATTCTAAGGAAGGTTTTGTAATTCTAAGGTAGTCTGACCACAATAGTTATCTCAACAGGACATGTCCATTAATCTTACTTACTGTATTGGTGAACAAAACCTTTGGCTTTAAATAATAATAAACAAAGCAGAAAAACCCACTCACATAATGCTAAACATGAATAGCTTCAGGTTATTCATTAAATCATTCTCCCTGTATCTGTCTAAAGCTTCTGTAATTCTGCTGACTTACACTCTGATTGTCTCTAAACCTGTTCATTTAAAGTCAGTGGAGCTATTTTAGATTAATCCAATTAAATGCACAACAGTTGTTCCCTACAGTCAGGCTTCAGGCCATTCTGTTCAGGTACCGTATTACTTCAGTGGTCTTTTTTCAGCAAGTTACTGCTTTTCTTCTATGACTGTTAAACTGCATTTTGAACAACTATATCAAATAGTTAATAAACAAAGCATTATTCCTCCCTTTCCTGTAATATGCCACTGATTCATCATCCAACTCAAAGACCCAATGCAACAAAAAAGGTTAGAGATAGTCCACAAAACCTGAAACCCACTCCTAGAGCATCTGGAGTTATCTTAGTAATTTTTACACAGCTAGCTAGGCACAAGAAGAAACCTGCCTTACTTGCAGCAGCTTGGATCAGAAGTCAAAGAAAGCTTCCCACAACAGGGCAGATGAATGTCTTACCTACCTTCTTCCTGAGAATAATTAATTTACAAGGACTGGGACCTGGATCCCTGGTTGCAAACTATATAGTGGACATGTCAAACTACTCATACTTGAGGTGTACCACTCCTAATAGTTTTGAAAGCTGAATTACAGAAACATTTTCAAGACAAAACTAAGTTAAAGAAGAGATACCCAGGTGGTTCTACATCAGCTCAGCTTTGCTTTTACAGAGAAGTGCAATTCATTTTGCTTACTCCTGACCTTTGAGCACAGTTAGGTGCTTTCTACCTAAGTGAGAAACTGAAGTTTTAATAACTACTTTGAAAAAAAAAGTAGGTCAACAAAGCATCTATAAGCTTCCTTAAGCTTAGTGTCAGTGTCTTCCCTCAAAAATTTGTCTCAGTTACATGAGGAAATGTATCTGGAAGACTCATTTCTGACTCCTGGCTTAGGATCACATTGTCATAGTCACATCACAGTTTTCATTACCTCTATATTTTACATTCTTTCCCTTTTCATTGACCCTTCCTCTCAACAAGAGGTCTAAATGGCTTGTAGGAAGTAAAATGTGTTATTTTCTGGCAAAATCATTCTACTTCTAACCTGTCTGCTTCTTAAAGGATTTTGGTTTTCCTGGAGATAAGATTTTTATGCTACCAGATTTCCAACATGTACTTAAATAATACAGTCAAAATTGTAACCTTTTTAAACTCTTGTGCTGTAGAACATGCAAACTCTTTGAGAAGAAAGCAATTAAAAAAACCTCAAAGAAAATTAAGTCCCTCTTTATGGCATAAATTAAAGCTGAATCAACACATCTCTCTTGCCTATTTTACAAGTAAGTTATGGTTGTACAATACCTTCTGCATTACATTGCTGTTTCCAGATAACCCCCTTCATCTTTCCAGATTACGGAGGTAAGTTTACGCATCCTGTAAAATTCTAGCTTGAACTCAGTACTGAAGAAGACAAAGACTATGCACATATTTCTAAAAACCAAGAATAAAGGTGTCACAAGGGACTTGGCAGTCTTCCAGTAACCATAAAAGAACATAAGGTTATCAGAAGTTAGAAATTATTTCGTAGCCCCTTTTCAGCATCCTTTCATATTTCACGCTTCCTGGATAATACCAACAAAGAAGCCAGTCTCCTTCCTAAGTCACTTGTTGGACCTAACATCATGAAGCTGTGGCAGAATTGCCCCTCTCAGGCTGGAAAATCCAACGCAACTCCTGAAAAAAATCCCAAACCACTAAAAATACATCTTTACCTGAGAACAATCAGCCTTGGCTATTTCTGTTGTAGCCTGGAGTACATCACGAAGACTGTCTCCGTTTTCTTGGATCAGTAGATAAGCCAACACAAGAAAAACATGGGCAGGCACTTGAGTGCTAATAGGTAGCAGTGATTTCACTGAAGATAACCACTTAGTAACTGCAGACTTCTCCTTCATGAGCTCCATGATCTTCCAGGTTGTATACAGTGAACCGTAAGAGCTGGTTATGGGGCAAAGGAGTTTGCAGGGCACCTGAGAACAAGGGAAACAAATCAAAGTCTCAAACAAATAAGATACCATGAAAGAACAATCATAACATCCAAAACATTTTTTATGGTCCCAATGCAATAAATATAAATAATACACCGCCATACATTTTTTCAAAATCTTTTGTATGAATTCTTGCATTACAGATGTTTCAATGGGATGTTTCAACAATTCCCTGCTCAGAAGTTCCCATTTTTTCTGACATCCATCACTCCTGTTCTTGATGGTAACTGCAGTGCTACTTGTCCACTAAAATGGGCATTGTAATTCTCGAGTGTGTAAAAAACTTACGTTTCTGACAACAACAGGACAATCCCAGAATTTCAACTATCATCTATATTATCTTTAAAAACTGTCTTAACTCTTAATAGTGCTTAATATCACAGGTTTAAGTTAACCTGACTTTACATTTTTCGTTTAAGAAATGCTTTGCTTCTCAGAACAAAATGTTCTACAGTTGTGTCACTGAAAACAGGGAAGTAAAACTCTCAATCCAATTTGTTAGGTTAGAAAGCTGACATTATTTAATAGCATTCCTGGAGCCATAGGGAATTCTCCTCAAAGCATTTATGCTCAGTAACGTAACAGACTAGGTTATATTTCTGAAATAAATATGTATACATTCCATTTTTTAATACATCTATATGTTAACTATTTCCATGGACTTGTTTGCATATGGTTCCTGATCTTCTGGTGAATCTTTTCTCCTTGAGAGGACCTCAAATATGTCATCCAGTCATTATGTATTTCTCTCAGCATTCTTTGGTCTGACACACAACCCTTGTTCTCAAAGCTATCAACTAGTACATATTAATCACTAACACAAATAAATAAGGAAGTATTAGCAGAACATGACATTAATCACACTCATAGGGAGTTAAGACAAGGCCACACTAACTTCTGGCATTTGTACCAAGCACTGTAGGGTAGGAAATAGAAATTAATCAGGAATATAGGGATAATATACTATCGTGCTGAAGTTAAAAAGATTTTCCAACGTCTTCCCCCACTCCTCCACAGATTTCTTCTAACCGAAATATAACCTTTTCAGTAATAGTTGCAGTCATGGAAGATACGATTTAGCAGCAGGAAAGTTGTAAAATACAAATGAGGAATTATTTTAAATTGGATTTTTATATAAGGGTATATATATTTTAAAGCTCCTGTAAAATAAAGTTCAAAGTTTTTCATTAAAACAGGAAAGCTTAATACAAGACATGACATCTCTTTCCCACTAATTATTTCCTTCCTTAGAAAATATCTTTACATTATCACTAAGAAACACTTTACATTACTACTAAGAAAGTAGTTAGCAGGCAGTAATCAGGTGAAGAACATTTATATAAAGATAAGGTGAAGAAAGTATTTGAGAAGAGATCTCCAAATGAACACTGAAAGTGGAATTCAGAATACAAAAGGCATGGGCCCACTCAGCTTTAAATAACCAGGGAAAAAAAAAGACTTTGAGTGGTAAAAGCTGTTCTAATTAAAACTGCAGAATTTCATTTTAATCACACTGTTTGATTCAATGTAAATTTATTTTGGCTAATGGAAGGCAGAATGCCCTTGAATTTTAGATTACTTTTTAAAAATTACAATAAAATTAGCTTATTCCATTACTTACACATTACAACTATCGTATGTGAAAAATCAGCAATCTAAAATGTTATCTCCTCTGGCAGGCAAGATCACTTGGAGCCAAAAATCTCTTCTGGGTACAGCTATGATAATTCCATTTATTGAAAAAGGTATTTAAACTTTATCCAAGGACATACAGAGGTCTAGTAAGAGTTCCAGGATCCATAAGATGTACTGTTTAGTTGCTTGCCTGTAGAAGATAACAGGTCATGAAATCAAGAACAGACTATGAAAGGTTTTCTGTTGTTTGGAGTTTTCTTTGTGAGGAGAGAAACAAAGTTTCTCTTTGTTTGTTTTTTGTGTTTGTGGTAGTGGTGCTCCCATTGGTTTTGGTTTTTATATTTTTTTTAAGTGTCTGAGAAAAACTGCTAAAATTGTAGAGCCTGAAATATTACACTGGTATTTCCCATTCCACATTACATTCCCAAAAAGTTTTGCTATGTAATTGTACTCACTCCCTTCTCCCTTTATTGGGAGGCTATGATTATAATTTTATTTATTTGCTGCACTCAAGTGAGTTAAATACAAAATTTCAGTCTATTAACACAAATATGTACAGGGGGTTCTTTGTCTATATACATACACATACACGCACATATACATATACATATAAAATCCCTCAATGGCAAAGCATACGTGAAGGCCTAGCTCCATCCTAATTTTCAAAATCATGGCATGGAAGATAGAAATATTCCACACTACCATCAATGCAAAAGGAAAAAAAAAAAACATTAAGGACATTTAACTTTTGAGTGCTGTTAAAAGCAAAAAAAGAAGCACACCCTCAATGGAAAGGTGGCCAAATACCCACTGGGGACTACAAGATCCTTGCTAGGATTTGCAGGGTGGCACACATGAAGGTCAGGATTCAGCTGGAACTGGAATTGCCCAGAGATATCAAAAAGAAGAAATGGCTGATCAGATACATAAGCAGTTAAGCAGAAGCCTGGGTAAGACCAAGGCCCATTACTAGATAGGACAGGGAAAAAGTTACTGATAATGCTGGTTCTCAATACCTCCTTTTCTCCTGTTTTACTGAGGCTGGCAGCCTGTCCCACGTGGGGCCCCCCAGTGATCAGTACTGGGCTCCACGTTGTAACCTCTCCATGAATGATCTGGACGATGGGACCAAAAGCACCCTCACCCCATTTGCTGTGTCACTAAACTGGGTGTTGAGGGGGACAGGTCAGCAGGGAGAGGCGCCTTTCAGAGATATGAACAGGCTGGAAGACTGGGCCACAAGAACTGTGTAAAGTTCAACCAAGGGAAGTGCAGAGTTCTACACCTGGTAGCACTAAACCAAAGAGCCCAGCCAGGCTAGGACCCATGAGCTGTGGAACAGCCTTGCCAAGAGGAGCCCGGGGGTCTCAGCGGACAACACACAGACACCAGGGCAGCAGTGCACTGCTGCAGCTACTGAGGCAAAGTGGATCCTGAGCTGCATCCATGGGGGCACTGCTAACAGAGTGAGATGTGACCATCCCACCTCACCAGCACTTGTCAGAGTGCACATGGAGTAGTGTGTCCAGTTCTGGCCCCTAGAGTTCCAAAACAGATGTGGATGGACTGAAGAGGGGTCAGAGGAGCGCCATGAGTCGGGTCTTTTCACCCTGGAGAAGTGAAGGCTTAAGGGGGATGTCACTATTTTCCAGTACTTGAAGGGCAGTTACTAAGAGAACAGAAGCTCTCCCTCCACAAAGAGCCACATGGAGAATACAAAGGGCAACAGATATAAGATCCCTGGGAGAAGGTGAGGGATAACATTACAAGCAAAACATTTTTGATAGTGAAAACAATCATTCACTGGAACAACCTCTCCAGGGATATGGTATAGTCCCCATCACTGGATGTTTTCTACATGTGATTGGATAGGATACTAGATAATCTCATCTAGGGTCCCTTTCCTATGAAAGGTTAGACCAGATGATCCTGCAGCCTGGGTTGTTCCTATTAAAATATACCATAACTTAACCATGTTTGCTCTTATATACACTTGCTCAAAGCTTCTTCACTGGGGACATAGTATTTGCTTTCTTTTTACTACCTCTTTTCTTGTCTATTTCCAATATGAAGCAAGTCTAAGGATAATTCAATCAAGATTTTATTCTCTTAGCACTGATCTGATCCTACAACATACACTGACTGTTATCACAGGACCATTGAAGACATTTTTTCTACATTTATCTACATTCTACATTTTTTAATCTTTTAGCTGAGAACCAAAGGTTATTGGCATAATTATTACAAACAATGATCAGGCAAAATGATTGTCTCCCCATTTGCATTGAGAACCATTAATTATCAAAGATCTGCCAAGTAACTTGCTATGAACTCTGCAAGAATTAGGGAGACACAAGTGAAGAAACTGTTAGGGAATTCTCAGCAAAGACAACTGTTTTCCGTTGTAACATGGCTAACAGAAAAAGTTAGTAATCAAAAATAATTTAAGCGCTTAACTGAAAAACTTTCACATGCTTTTCTGAAGTACAGAGAATACCAGAATCAGTACAACCAAGTCCTGTTACAGGAAGCCAGTGTAACACAATGCACTGTAATCTTGCTGTACAATAACACAGTAGTCTTATGACAAGACATTAAAATAATTTCTAAAACACAACAGAAAACAAAATGTATGTGAGTGACACAGAGCATAGAGGACTGACATGTGACGAAGGTATTTCACTGAAACAAACCTCCACTGGCATCTGTACAGGTTGGCACCCAGAAAGTCCCATTAGAAGGAAATTAACTGTAACCACTGTCATTTCTTTAAGAGAAAAGAACTGTCTATTCTTTAAGAGCAGACTATGAAGTGTAAGGTTTTGTGAACTTAAAAAAAAATGAGTTTTTTCTATTAGGAGCACAAATGGGCTTGCTTTTACAGATTTGAAGAAATAGAAGATGAAGTAGGTGGATGATTCCAGGTCAAGGAGAAGTGGCAGGACTCAGAACTGGCACTACATCTGTCTCCAACTTGTCACATCACATCCTCTCTACACAAAACAGGGGTGTAAAGCAGTAAGGGAGCTTAGCTACCCCACTGCTAGACACATCTTGATTAAAGAGATTTTCTGTCACCTGTTCATGGAACAGTGCAGATAAATGAATAGATGGCAGGGAAGTGGGACATACTTAAATAACTAAAACCCAAAAAACCCCAACAGAACATATAAAAAGATTCAGGTAAATGAGACAAAATTTGCTAACTGGCACTCCATAGGTGCTCCATAACTCTCTTCAGCCAAGGTAGAAAGAATGGTACACAACAGTCACATACAGCAGTAAGGACAAAGAGATGCAGAGAATAAACAAGTTTGAAATAAACAGAGTAAATATACATAACCCTAATTTCTGTTAAGTCCTGTTACTTGCTTAATAATACAGGTGAATTCTTCAATCTATATGGTCTCTTAAAGTAAAAAAATCTCATCTCCTAAATAAAATAAATATCCAGCAAAGAAACAAACTTTCACTTCACCACTACTCTAGTTTTATGGACTATACATATTTTCAAGCGTTCCCATAAAATGTATCACAAAGAAGTTCACACATGCAGAGTCTTTCCCAAGCAGCTAGGCTTCATGCAGAAAAAAATTTAAATGCCTCCCCTACCTGCCCCCAAAAAAGGAGAGAAACTCTATCACTTTACCGATTCCTGTTTATCCTTCACACCTTTCTCCTTTAATATTCCCAGAAGATTTACAGCCAGCTGCTGCCTAGTAGTTCCAGAAATATCCCCTGATAAGCAGTCTCCAACTGTTGTAGAAGATAAGATCTGTAGCACAGGCATCACCAAAGCAAGGGCTGTGGTTGAGATGTCCTGGGTTTCTGAACATGAAAGGAGCTTGTAGGCTATTTAAGAGAAGATGAAAAACAAAGGTCAAGGAGGAAAAAAATGAATGAACATTGGTACCTTCAGGCATGACACAGGCTTTTCTAGGAAACACTTCATTTGAGCAAAGTAAAGGTCCCCTGTACACTGTATGTGTACCGTACTTTATGTACTGTATATAAAAAGACTTTTTTGCCATTTTTCATTTAGAGACATGCACATTTCTGTTGTTTATAGCCAAGTACCTGATGCCAGCAAAAAATACAAAAATGAAATGTAGCACAGACCTTTGTTTTTACTGGAATAACTACACTAATCAAAACTGCTAAGTCAAAAGCACTGCTAAACATTGCCATGATTGTCACACCTGCTCTCAATACCTGTAATAAGAAACCACTCAGGATGCAAGAACATCAGCTAAGAATATCCTGTTGGCTCAAAAATGAAACCAATAAGCTCCAAGACAGCAGGGAGCTAAAATACAGTAACATCAATGGAGTAAGTCAGTGTAGTAGGAAAAGTTATTTTTAGTGCCATTACTTTTAAAATTCTGGAAAAATTCTGCTTATAAAGAAACCCCATTTCACCACTCAATCCAACTCCAGGGGAATGCTCTGCTTATTTCATAAATATGAAGAAGCAAAGATAAAGTTTTAAGAGTGTGGATTCCTCTTTCACAAGAAGAGCTTTACCTAGACTCAAGACAGACTTTTGCTGACTTTCTGGAGTTTGCAACAGTAGAAGTGCTAGCCCAATTATATACTGGTCCACTGGAAATACCTACAAGGAAAAAAAAAAGTTCCAAGTCTCCTCTGTTTCTCAGTGGCATTAAACAGAACAAACAGGAAACCACCAAAACTTTGCAAGATTATCTTCATGAATCATAGTAAATGCACATGCAGTGTCAGAGCAATGAAGAATATAACTGTGTGGAAATAGCATTTTAACTACGTAATTAGAACATTTAGTTACTTCATCCAAACTGTTGTAACTCGCTTTAAATAAATTTTCATACTATAAGATTAATTGATATATACAGAACCAGCCAAGTTTTTACCTTCTGAAGGTATTCAACCAGGGAAAAAAATTAGAAACTTTCGAAATAAACACTGGTCACCTGCAGGCGAATGTCATGTATTAGTGTCTCTACTGCCTTAAACATGACAATCTTTAAATTTAATAAAGCTATTTTGCATTTTTACCACACACTCTTACCTCTTTTAGGAGCTCAAAGTTGTCCTCTATTAGGGAGATCAAAGATGAGCATTCTCCTGTCACATTTAAACACACTTCACAGAAGCATAACAGTTGCAGACTAAGCTGGGATAACTGAACTTCCCAAAACAAAGGATAGCGTAGTAGGCTGAGGAACAGCTCTTGCAGGAAAAACAAGGCTTCTGTAACTTGCAGTAAGTCTTTAAGCTGCAAAGAAGTGGTTAAAATAAAACAAAGCCAAAACACGACGATTTTAGTAGCCCTTCCCTATCTACACAGAATTTAAAATTATTTCTATTAGTTCTGCTATGTTTCTATTGCATATAGTACCAAATCTTTGAAGAAATATCTGTATAAACTAATGCCAGGAATCCCTTATTCAACTTCCCTAAAAAAAACAACTTATGAACTGCTATTTGATATTTTGAAGTAAAATGAGAAACATGTGAAAGAATTAAAATATTTCTTGGTAGCTGATGAGAAAAATCCCTTTTTACTCAAAAGCAACAGCAATTAATTCAGCTCTTGGGGCTCCCATAACAACACAAAAAAGTGAGTGGGGATTTCATTAAGCAGGTAAATATTCTTATAACAGAAACATCTGGCTCTACAATACTTCCTTTATAAAATAACCAGGATTTTAACATTTGTCTCAAAAGAGAAAGGTGGTGGTGTTACTTGATTCTAGAACACCACGCAATCTAACTATCAGAAAAACTAAAAGCTGAAATGTGATACCCAAAACGAGTATCTTCATATTTGAATGCCTGCTAAAGAGGTTTCAAGAAGCACATTGTCTCCTGAAAGTCCCCATGTGTTGGATAATAGTGTTTTCTGTTCTTGAAAATCTACTTCTAGACAAATGCACTGTTCCAATCCAAACTCTGGAGCCAGCATTAAGCATAGCACCCTGATTTTTACTCCCTTTTTGTTCTATAAATAATCTGCTCTAATCAGAAATCTCCTGCCACTGAATTGATCAGCAGGAAAGTCTACAAGTGAAGAGCTGTACTTCTGACAGCTTGCTTGACACTGTCAAAGAAAATGACAGGGAAACATTCCAGCATTTATATTACATAGAGGATTAAATTAAGCTATGCTAAAATGAAAGGATAAGAACAACTTGGCATTCAGAGAAAGAAGAGGAAGGAATTCACAGGTTATAAAACAGTCCATCAAACAGGCTTCTTGAAGGAAGTACCTTCCATTGTGGAAGCTGTATCTCAGGCAAGACAAAAAGGTACAAGTTTGAAGATATGCCACTGATTTCTTGTTTAAAAAAAAAAAAAATGCCAGCATGTATGAAGGAAAGAAAGGTTCATAACGAATTTTGTAAGTTTTACTCAGTGTCCATTTTTATGGCTAAATGCTTTCAAGTCTGAAGCTTGGTCATACATTCAAGACACAATGTTATACTGAAGCTCAGATAAAATTGAGACAAAATCAGAAATCTCTCTGTGACTAGAAAAGGTCAGTATGTACCCATCATCATAAGGAATAGACTTGAACCCAGATAAACATGTATAACAGAAGCTATATGTTTTCCAAAAGATTGTGAAAAGTAGCTGTGAGTACAAAGAAGAGTTTTCTAGTAAAATGCCATAGCAGAAAGATGTGACTAAATATCCTTATAAGAAGCCTACTTAGCTTTACATTATTCATATTAATGAACTGTCTCGCCATAGCAATAAGGACAAAGCACCTCATGATTGCCTGAATACATTTGAAGCTTTGTCCTAATATCAAAAGAAGAAGGAAAAGATAGATAGATAGATAGATAGGTAGGTAGGTAGATAGATAGATAGATAGATAGATAGATAGATAGATAGATAGGTAGGTAGATAGATAGATAGATAGATAGATACATACCAGTTAAAAGCTTAACTGGTATCACAGGAAAGCATGAGGAAAAGCAGCACTTTTAAGTTTAAGCAACATTGTAGGCCTGTAACCAAAGGGGACTATGAGATTAAATCCCTAGCTCCTATCACATATCACTGTGCAACTTAAAAAAACATTCAAAACCTTCAGCATATTCCAGAATGACTAAATTTTGTGTTCAGACCCACTAATCACTCTGTTATAAAGAGTGAGAAAGGAATACCTAGAAGTACTTAGATCATGATTCTCATATAGTTTGTTTAATTTTAATATTATCCACTTTAAGTTAAAACTGTATGGCTTTGACAAGTATCTTGCTATTTAAGAAAATTTTCTCATGACTGTCTTTCTAAGTTTACTGCATGTTTACTGAGGCAACTAGACGGAAGTAATTACAGTAAACGTGTTTCAATTCCTATCTTAACAGGTGTATCAGATTCGAACAAATAAAGTTTTATCTTCTACCAGAAAGAGACAGTTTGTTAGATTTATATATTAGAAAAAAATTGCATCTGCAGAAAATGGAAAAGAATGCTATATTTGCATACTTGAAAGACAATAATAATAATAATACTATCGGTGCTTTTGATAATATCTGTTTGTAAAAGGTAGGGTCAGGCAACAACTGTACCTGCAAGTGTGGAATCAAATCACACAGAAGCTGAAGAATCTCACATTCCAGGATGGAAGGTGCTTCCATGTGCTTTGGCCCATGAGGCTGCAGTAAGATCTTAAGTAAACCCATTCGCAGTTCAGCATATTCCCGTAACTGGGATGGTTCACAATACAGGTATCTTAGAAATGAAGCCATTATGCCAACACATGAATCCTCTGCCCTGCAGTTCAAAAAATAAGTTTGCCATGAATGCTTTCTATTGAAAGCATAACAACAAGGAAACCGAAGTAATGTGACATTACCTGCAAAAATTCACAAGACTCAGTTAACAGAAAGGTGTTGAGAAGGACATTACTAAATCTCACAAAAATACTTGGACTTACCATAACTAAATACTGTCATGACACCCAATACTGTAACAATACCTCAAATTTTTAAAAGACTCAATATGGACCTGCAAGTTACAACACTCCTAATTTTATTCTTTTTTTCCTCATCAGTTCAAGAAAGTGACTTTCCTTGCTGAATGTCATAACAGACTAATGTGCCATTCTGAAGAAGTATTTGGATAAGACTACTCAGAAATATCTTTTTAAAACACATAAAACATAATTTAAGTCAAAAGGAGCCATCCTTTACTTATTAGTTTTTGCAGAATGGTCTTAATACAACTATATGAAACAGGAACTGTTTTAACCAACATGGCTTCCCAGTAAAATATTGTCACACAACAAATCTTTTAGCTTGACCATGTTTGGAATATAAGCTGTCCTTGACATTACTAAAACAATCAAATAAAGCTGATGGTCAATACAGTAACAAATATAGAATCATAAAATTGTTTAGGCTCAAGTCCAACCAGCACTGCCATGCCCACTGTTAAACCACGTCAAGTGCCACATTTACAGGTCTTTCTGAATACTTCCAGCGATGGTGACTCTATCACTTCCCAGGGCAGACTGTTACAGTGCTTGACATGCTCATGATGAAATTTTTCCTAATGGCCAATCTAAACCTCCCTTGATGCAACTTGAGCCTATTTACTCTCATCCTGCCACTTGTTACTTGGGAGAACAGGATGACCCCCACCTGGCTTCAACCTCCTTTCAGGCAGAGAGCGATAAAGTCACCCCTCAGTCTCCTTTCCTCTGGGCTAAACACCCCCAGCTGCTCCTCATCAGATCTGTGCTCCAGACCCTTCACCAGCTCCATTGCCCTACTCTGGACTTGCTCCAGCACCTCCATGTCCTTCTTGTTGTGAGGGGCCCAGAACTGGACAAAGGGTTTGAGGTGCAGCCTCACCAGTGCCATGTACATCAGTGCCAAGTACATGGGCACTTTCCTAGTCCTGTACCTGCTGGCCACACTATTTCTGATCCAGGCCAAGATGCCATTGGTCTTCTTGCCCACATGGGCACATGCTAGCTCATGTTCAGATGCTGTCAACCGGTACCCTCAAGTCCTTTTCCTTTGTGCAGTTTTCCAGCCACTCTTCCCTCAGCCTGTAGCACTCCATAGAATTGTTGTGACCACAGTGCAGGACCTGGCATTTGGGGTTGGACCCTTGTTGAACCTTATAGCACTGGCCCCAGCCCATAAATCCAGTCTGTCCAAATCCCTCTGCAGAGCCTTCCTACCATCCTTCCTACCATCCTACATCAACAGGAAATCAAAACTCTGTTTTAAACAAGTTTCTACAGTTTTGCATCAAGACGGAGTCTTGATGCAAAACTGTAGAAAGAATTCAGTAATAGCTCTACATCAACATAGCTTGTTTACATCACACTCAGGGACACTGATTAGTAGGGACTTGATAGCATTAGGTTAATGGCTGGACTCCATGTTCTGAAGGGCATTTCCAAACCTAAGTTGTTCTGTGATTCCATATTCTCAGTCTAGCACTTTACCCACAGAAACCTTGAACAAAGAGCACTAAGAGGAACGTCACATATTTTCCTTTTCACTAAGAAAAACTCCTGTTTTAATTCAAAAGAAGCCACCAGCAAAAAATCCACAGTTCACTTCATCATTTATAAACCTGAGGGGACTCTATGTGAGTCCCAGATTTAGCAGCTTAGTGAAAGAATTAATAGCATTTGAAAAATACTGTGATCAATTAAATTGAGCAAAATATACTTTTGCTTGAAAGTCTTACTGTTGATCATGTAGTCTAAGCCAACCAGAAATTTAAGAGATTAATTAACTTGTTTCTTCACAAAGAGCAAAAGAACAGAGAAGCCAATTTCTCTGCACTATTACTCTGTTACTAGTCTCAAAACAAGAAAAAATGGATATTTTTATCTGAAAAGCATACATATAGGTGTAAAATCATTGAAAACAGTTCTCTTTGAGGATGCCACAGATTTGTTATCTTACACTGAAGCTTTATTGCACAAGTTCCTTAGTGGAAAGCAGGAAGAAAAGGCTGAGATTGTTGGCTGTTGGGTATTTCGTCATTTTAATGATGCTTTATAATAAGGCTGTGTCACTGATTTTTTCCTATCTTTTTTAATCAGAAAGACACATTGTTTTTCAAGACCTCATCCTTTCTGTGTGATTTAATCATCTTCACTTTTCCTTCATTATCCCATCATTTTGTATAGATAATAGATATAGATACAGTTACAGCTGTATTGTATTCACTTTTTACGACTAAGCAGCCAAAATTTTTACAAAGCTGATAACCCAAATTGCTTATTTAAAAAAAAAATCAAATATGCTATCAGCTTTGCACCAGTTATTCTATACCCATACAAAATGTATCTACATAGCTGATAAAAAGCTATGAAATTGATTTTTAATTTATTATACCAGCATTTAATTAATTAATAATTATTATTTATACGATTTCAAATTGTGAAATGGTATAATTACATTTTACAAGTATCTTTCACAAAAGACAGAATTCTCACAGCTTGTTTGCCTTGAACAAAACAGTTACAATGATATGATTCAGCTGTCTACATTTACTAGGCTTTTTGAAATTTTTCATTCATTTACCTCTCTGGACACTGATGGAAAAATACTGTTATCTGCTGCAGTAGAACTGGCCAGCAATCAGGTCTGTTTTCTAGGACAGTGATTAACGGATGAGGAGTGCTCCTGAAAGACAAAGAAACCACATTTATATCTATAACACAGAAAGGAAGTATGCAAAACAACTATCTAATAAGCGTGGCTGTAGAAATACTCAGTTTAACCTCTTCCTTTTACCAACTCCCTTTACCAGCTTTGCTAAGATTGCTACACTGTCAAAAGAGGATATTCTCTCAAAACTTCTAAAACAAGATTAAAATTTCCTCCAGGTGGAGAAAAACTTGGGAATGTAGGAAGCCTGAAGTACATAACCTGTTCTGCCAGAAACAAAACCAAAGTCATTTAAGTAGAGTAAGTTACTGCCCAGAGTTCTGGATGCCCCATCCCTACAGGTCAAGGACAGGCTGGATGAGCCTTTGAGCAACATGCTCTAGTGGAAGGTGTCTCTGTCTGGAGACTGGGGTGCTGCAACTAGGTGATCTTTAGGGACCCTTCCAACTCAAACCATTCTATGCTGTAAGCTGAAAGGCAAACAGAGACAGGCAGCATAAATCTGCTGCAAACCACCACCTTCAGTTTGGTTAACCACCTTTCCAGCTCACAGATCCAACAAATCTGTGCTACACACCAGCGAGACCTTAAAGGAGTTTTACCTGCAGAGCAGTGGATGATTTCAGAGCCACCCCATGACGTGGTGTATCTCAAGAGATACTGCCTCAGTTTCAGACACTACATGAGTGACAGTCAGATATGCCTTTTAGGAAGGATTTACAATGGAACTTCACTTACTACCATTGTTTTAAAAACTTCTGAGAAGCAAAAAGCCAGAATTTCCAACAGTCTTTTTATTAGAGAAGACAACATTCACTGAGACACACTCATATCCAGTAATACTGCAATACAACATGGGCTTCATCTTAAGCAGCACTGAACAAACTCAGTTACAAGTGAAGTGAATGAGATCTGAAAGAACACCATAAAAGAATAAAAATCTAATCTTTCCCATTATCTGGCAAATTTGAAATGCATAATGTGGTGGTACATTAAGGCTTCCCTTAGCTAAACTAAAGAGGTAATACTTACCTACTGTAATCAGGAATTTTTAGAGTTATGCTATGCCTAGCAAAACACTGTTTATGAAAAAACACCATCTAGCAGACATATCCTTAAACTAAAAGAGGTGTTCCTCATTATGTTTTTTTTTTTTGCATTCTCAATGTTAACATTTTTTGAGTCCTAGGCAACTGACTGGTTGTGAAGATAAAAGATCAAAGAATTACATAGCCATCAGCTGAATTAAAGGCCCACCAAACTATGAAAGCTGGTTGAAGAATATTCACATACCCACTGACTCTCATTTTCTTTGCTATGTGGTTACAACGCAGCTAAAAACACAGGGGTTTTTTTTATACTGGTTCCCTCTCTGCTCATCAAAACATTTTTCTTCTGAAGACACATGTTTCTTTTCAGGGAAATAAATAATCTGAAGACAAAAGTTCTTTCAGAAAGCTGGCTGATGCTATGGGCTTCTTGAAATATGTTCAGAAAACAGATGCCATCTACTAAGAACACAAACAATGCATATTACAGGTCTGGTCCTCATATTTGGGGCTAGAAGCCTGTCACTTCTTACATTCATTTCTCAAAAATTTGTCAACTTACTTAATGTTCTTCATATGTCCACCTTCCTAGATCCTGTAAATATTTTACTCAAGTTAGAGTCTTTTACAATCTGTGCACCAAGATTAGAAAACCTAAGGTTATTGCCTCATTGCAACTTTCCAAAGATGACAGCATGCAGGAGGCAAAAAAGTTGTTGCTTGTCTAGCACCTGAGTCCAGCATCATCATAGACCGGATCCTTATCAGGCAGTAAGCTAGAAATACTGTCTACATGCAATGCCAGGACCTTGAAAGTACATATTCCTTGAAAAGACATATAGGGTTATAGCAGCTTCTTCTTTCAATAACTTTGTCAAATTAACCATCTTTCCTAATCAAGAGAATACGTCTCCAGTCATCATTTAAATGCTGCAATGACACCAAAGCCAAGGGAACCTTCCTAAAGTCAGCACCTGACACACCAAGTTTCAAATTAAAACGGCTTACTATTTAGGATAAAAAGCAAACCTTTTATTATAGATCTTGTATGTTCTGAAACTAGTAAAACTGCACTGAACTGGATGATGAAATAAGTCAGCTAAGCTCCACAATGAACAGTGATTAAAAATGAAGCACTAAAAGGTGCAAACCAAGAATGTTCCAGTTGATAATGCTATTAGCAGTAAGAAAACTGAGGTGTGTAGATGCAATTTATTGTCAACACCATCTTAAGAATTGCTAGAACAGCACTATAAAACATGCATCTTTAAATGACATTACAGCACCACTACCCTAAATTACTGCTAGTGGGTTCAGGATAAAGCAAAAAGCACAAGCAAACATAGTGGTTACCCACCCATAATATAGAAATGTCCAGGCAAACGAAGATAAATCTTTGTGAGGGGTAACAATAAAACATACATTATTTTTAACTTTTAGGTCATCTGAACTTTTTTGTTACTTTTGTTACTTTCTGTGAACAGAAGTGAGCTCCAATCTGATTTAAAGAACAAATTCAGTGACAGATTTCTTTTTCTGTATGAGGAAACAATGTCTGCAGTCAACATATCTTTCTGTGTATGTAGATGTGACCTTGGCCCTTTCAGAAAGCTGGTCCTTTCAGGAACAGCACTTTACTCCATGAAATATACATTTTTAAAGTATTTTGCTACCTGCTCTGAATCTTGAATTCAGAAAAGTAGCAGTTCTCTATAACTTTAAAATATTAAAATCATGCATGATGAATCATTAATAATATCATAAAATACTAGTTCATAAAAAAAGGCTAATAGCTTTCAGAAAAAAATAATATTCCATTTTTTGCACATGTATATCATAAACCACCTGCACTGAGAATGCTAACAGGAGCCCTTCCCAGGTCAAGATAAAGGCAGTTTACTAAAGAAAAGCAAAGACCATAAAAGAAAGCAAGGAAAAAAAAAAAAATATTCTTTACTTTCCATCAGAAGGCAAAGTGTAGCCACTTTCTGTGCAGTAGGGCTTCAGTACGCATAGCAGTTGCTTTAGAAGACAAACACCTTAACAATAAATCCACTCCGAGCTCCTTCCTCTTAGCTTTTACTCCTGAGCAGAGTGTCATACAATACAAAATATTCCTTTTGTTAGACTGGGTAAGCGATCCTGGCTATGTCCCCTCACAAAGTCTAGACCACTCCTCCCTCACTGGCCCTTTGAGGGATGGCAATGGGCTGGAGGGGTAGCACTGGTCAGCAGTGGCCAAAACTGGTGTGTTATCAACACTGTTCTGTCTGCAGATGGCTGCTCTAGAGAAAACTAACTCCATCCTAGGAAAACACTATATAATAAAATGCACAAATCTGCAACACATTAATTTTCTTCCATTTCTTTTCAGGAACTGATCATGATACTATGTCATCCCAAGCAGCTGTATTATAAAACGAATTCTATTGTCCGGAAATAACATTGGCCTAAACCACATTTATTTATTACCCTGTAATACTGGTGACAATAGCAAACCACTTGAGAAGGTACTGTTGCATTTTGACTCTTCATTGACGATTTCCATATGGAATACTTTTGCACAGTTGACAGCATAATATATGAACACTGTAATGGGAGATTACTCTTGGTGAGCTACTGTATACGTTCTTCAATTCCTTACAAAAAATCAGGTTTTAATGGCATTTCATGGAGCACAACTACAAAAACTGTTACATAACAATGAATAGGTTGTTCTGTACACTAAAAACCAGAAGTCGCATTTCAAAATCTCAGGGTTCTGACCCTGTGTCAAGCAGCCATTTCTCTTTATTAAAGTTAACTGTAACCAAAAGGGAAAACAAAAACCATATTGGCTAAATAAAAGTCTGCTTCTTATTTTTAGTTCTCTATTATTTTACTTTATACCATTCTGAATTACCAAATTTCACCTTCATCTATGTTACCAGTAACTTCTCTTTTAGTGAGTGCGAAAAAATGTAATAACTTTTCTTTGCTCTATTGGGCTGAGACTATTTCTTTATTCCAGTCACATCCTACCACCCTCTTTTTCATACAAAGCCAGAATTAAGTTCCTTGAACTTAGCTTCTTCTACCAGAAGCTTTTAAAAAAGGTTCCAAAAAAATTCCGTCTTCGTTATTTACCTTTTCATTTAAAACTGCTCTATACAAGCAGGGATTTTGTGAAGAGAACTGATACAGCCACATGAAGGATTTCAGGAATGCAAACACATCCAGCACACCAAAAAGCCTGATTTACTTTCTGCACTATTTCATTTCGCTCAATTGAAGACATGATTCCTGTCTCTCAAATAATGCATTTTAACCTTAAGCCATTACAGCTACAGCCGTCTACAACAATACCTCTTAACTGCATAAAAATTAACTTGAAAAGCATTCATAACAACTACCAAGCTTTTCTGTTCTCCAGAAAATATACAATAGAGGCTTTTAATGTCAGTACTGACTCATGGTTTCTCAAGAGATGGATGAAGTCACTAGGATGTCCTCTTCAACGTCTGTTATTGCATGACAGAAGCTTTAGATAATTACTTCTACATGCATCTTTAAGTATTTTATTTTTACGTGTCAATCACCTTAACAGCAAAGACATTTGGGAACTTGACTTTTATAATAAGAACAAAGCAGGAAAAACAAGTGAGAAGGAAGTGATTCATAGCTTTAAAATAAAATACTTATTAAAAGAAATATTAGAAATCATCCAGTATTTGAACAAGTACTAGTACTTGTTTTCTCCCCCTGTCTTGCCTCCCACTGCCAGACTGCCAATGTCCCTTTCAAGCTTATGGTGGCAATCTTATCCTTGTATTAAAACTCCTTAAAACTTTCAACCAAAAAAAAAACAAACCCAAAAACCACAGAATCAGATCATCATTTAGGTTGAAAGGGACCTACTCAGATCATCCAGTCCAACCCACATGCTCAAGCAGTCAGCTAGTAAAGGCTACCCATTATCACATACAGTCAGGTTCCGTTATCTCTAAAGACAGAGATTCCACAACCTCTGTGGGCAACCTGTGCCAGCACTTCATTACCTGCACAGTGTGAACAAAACAAAATACAAAAAAAAGAGGAAGATCAAAATCCAGTATTAACCTAATTTTCTTTTTTTTCCTGGAAATCAGACAGAAAGTTATTATTGTTTCTAAATAAAGGAATGTAAAACTAACCTGATTCCATACAGACTCCAAACAGACTCATCTCCATCTTTTCCCAGCTGAACAGCTTGAATTTGTATTAACTTGCAAATAGTTTTTACTAAACCATGCACATTCCTGTTGACAGAAAGAACTGAGTTACCGTAAAGTACGCAGCTACATTAATTGATTCATACATAAGGAACAAAATCGACACTTGAGACCTGGAGTTTTACTTAAGGACACTTCTTAACATACTCCCACACAGTTCTGGGCAAGTTGTGCATTTATGTGTCTTTGTTTTCTTTTCACATAATGAGCAAAACAGCAAAGAGAATATTTGCCCATCAATTAAAACTTTTGACAGGTTGCTTCTACCATATATTACAAGAATGGGAATACAAGGCAAACAGCACTTTTAACTGTAAAACCTTTACCATACTTGCCACCACCTGCAGACAGACCCTTTTCTATAAGGTGGTATGGCATGCCACGGAAACATCTAGAGAGTCCCACAGTGGACCTCCTCACCATTAAATGCTTACTTTTATAGTTCAGATACAGGCAAACTACTATATTCTTTCTTCTGTGCTGGAAAGCATTGACCCAGATCAAAAGTGATAGAATATGCTTGCATTTCTCTCTCTCAAAAATGGACTACTTGTAAGATGTGCCTGTAATCTTTAAAATGACTGGCTGTTGTGACACCCGGCTCTCAAAATACTGAAATCTGACAATACAAGGAGATACTGAGGTTTGGCAAAACTCTGCTGCAAAGCAACTAACAGGAAGATGTGTCACAGTCTTCTAAGTCCCAATATAGTCAACCTAAAACACAGAAGAGGAGGAAGATTTTTGGATAGGTGTAGGGGAGGGAGAGAGAGAACAACCTTTTAGACTCTTCAATACTAGAAAAATACAATGAAATGAGAATTTGCAAGTTTATTCCCCAGCTTCAGTTGGATAACTGCAGCAAGGAGGGAAAAAATGAACCATAAAATACTTGGTAAGAAAACCATCTTTCCTATTCTGAAACTTCAGTACTCCTGGTCCTAATTCCCAAGCAGGAACTGAGGAGAGAAGAGATGCTTTAGGCTTTCCACTCATCTCCTGAACACAAGCAACACAAAGGCACATCATATTGCAAGGATTTCCATCCCATTTCCCATCTCCTACAGGCATGGATGCTCAGTAATAAAAACATTCTGAAAACATGCTACACAGAAATCCTTCTGATAGTGTCTTTAAGATTACAATAATTAATTGTTTCACAGGTTTTTCAGTAGATTGATTATTTATCCTTGTTCATTACTGAACACAGGCAGTGTTTTCCCACCATCATCTAAACAGAATGCTGAAAACCAATCCTAAAAACATGTGAAAATACACATGTATGTATCAACATATGTAAACATATCTCCTAGATATGCATAAACACACAAACATGCATGTGAATATGATGTTCCATGAAGTTTAAACTCTTAGGGCATCAAAGGAAACACTTAAGAGCCAGTTACAGTATAATATATATACAAGGAGAAGGTATTGTGAACCACACAAATAAACTCAGATAAACACGTGATCTTCATCTCTGCCAAAACAAAATGTCTTTTCTAGTGTGAATAATTTGATAGACTTGACAAAATATAACCCAGCAGGTGCACTTAGCCCCCGCAAAATTCATTGTAACAGAAGAGAAGCAAGAATACAACATGAGTAGTCCTAGCCAACAAAATACACACCTAACTCTATTCAGCATTGAAAGTGCTCAGTGGTTGCAAATGTCTTTCTGTTAGCTGCCACTGGCTGCTAATTTTTTCTTTTAGCAACACTGTGTACCAAGCACTGCAAAGCCACACAGATGAAAATTTGGCAGGGACGATGGACTGCAGACTACAATTCTAAGGCAAGGTAAAAAAAACTGCTAGCACTGAGAAGAGTCAATCTGAAATTGTCAGTTTAATGAGCCCCTGAGGCTACAGACATTTTAAACCACAGACTTCTGTGGTTAGGCAACATAAACCCTGCTTTGCAATCCATAGTGTACGCGGTTTCATTTGTAGCAGCTTGGAGGAGGAGGGGGTGGCAGTGGGAAAGAAGCCAAAAATACATAAGGGGTTACTACGTAATTTGCCAGCACTTAGTATAGCAATCAGTCACATGTTGGTTTCACACATGAAAAAAAAAAATTTAAGAAGTTTCAAATAGTGTAGAAGTGGGGCAGATTGTAGTTCCTTCAGTATTTAACTCTGAATTTGTTTTTAAGGTTAACTTAATCCTACATATCCCATTTTACACTTTTTATTTTCTGAAGTTCAAAGCTGTATTAATATTTTGTAACCTTATAAACTGTTGATACTGTAAGAAACCCTCAGCTGAACAGCAAATTCAAACTTCTTAGTTTGCAAGCCACAGCTGATGCCTTTTCCCTGGTCCCAGAAATATGGGCCAGACACAATTAAGGCATAAAAGGGTTTTTATCTTGGTATTTAATGAGGATCCTTAGGTGCAACAATTCATCAAGGTGGAATACACTGAAATGCACACAGACAGTATATCATGTATTCAATTTCATAGGCCTTGTGAATGAGTATATTTGACAAAGATTCCCCAGTGAGGAGCTGAAATGAATGGCATGACATCTCCCCATTCCAAAGTATTCCCCCCAAGATGGGCTTGAGCATAGTTTATAAAATATGTTCTAGAAAGAGCCTTGGTTTTGCAAGGTAACGTGAGGCTTTCCAGCTCTGAGCTGTGAAGCCAGGGCATGTTTGGCTTTCTGGTCTAGCAGAATACAAGGACTTAAGCTAAGATACCATAACAAAGAATTTCAACTATGTGTGCTAAGAATACTGAGAATACATAAAAGGTATATAAAAAGAAAATGCAAAAAATCATGATGGCATCACAGCTAATAAAACTTTTACTCCACCTTATGCCACAGGACTCAGGTTCTCACAGTCTTATCTCAGCTACTTTTACTTATTTGTTATACTTATGTAAAATCCTCCCTTAACCCCAAAACTTCGTCATTTGGAGGACAGTGGTTTGCAGAGATTACCCATACTACAAAAATGTATTTACAAAACCTCTTCTAGGAAACCGTAGTCATTTATAGCAAACCCAGCACAGAATAGGACTCTAACTGTAAACAAGCAACTCACAAAGTTAGAAAAAGTTCACGTTTGGCTCAGACTGAATATGAGAAACCTTAGTGTAAAACTGATTATGTGAAGGTGAGAAGCAATGAAGAACATGTCTTGAAAAGTATGCTTCTTGCAGCCTCTCTGCTGAGTTTACCAGCATAACATATCTCATACATAGCTCTAAACAGCTGCTTTGGCTAAAAACAACTCCACCAGTCTCTAGTAAGAGAATTACACAACTTGGTGCAGAAATCCACTTAGCAGTCAAAAGGGAACTTAATAAGGTTGGTAAATTTCTCCCCAGTCTCCCCAAGGTTGGAAATCTCTCCACAGTTATCATTTAACTTTCTCTTTCTAAATGTTACGCACAGTGCCTCTTTCCCTCACAAATGCATTTTCTCAGTATGTTGGACAGGCAACAGTCTAGGTCAAAAGACAACCACAAAATGCAAGCATTCTATTTCCAGAATTGTGTAGGAGGAAGTAGCTTCAAAGTGATTTCCTCCCCAGCAGATAAGGAAACAAACTGCAGCATTCCTAATCCCAACACACATTCTTATGGTGATCTTATTTGAGCAATCAGTTTTTTGACAGACTGATGAAGTTATTTCCCTCTGTGCTGGTTTTGGCTGGGATAGGGTTAATTCTCTTCACGCTGGGGGCTATGTTTAAGCTTTCGTGTTATGGGGCTATGTTTAAGATTTCTGCTGAACACAGGTTATATAGAGATGTTTTTGTTATTGCTGAGCAGCCTTTTCTGCTTTTCATACTGCCACACAGGGGAAGAAGTTCGGGGTGCTCGGCAGGCTGGGAGAAGACAGAGCCAAGATGGGTGACCCCAACTGACCAAAGAGACATTCCAGACCATATGACATCATGCTCAGTATATAAAATTGAGGGAAAGAAGCAGGGGTTTTTGGAATGATGGCATTTATTTTCCCAAGTCACCATTATGTGTGACGGGGCCCTGCTCTCTTGGAGATGGCTCAACACCCGCTTGCCCATGGGAAGCAATGAATTAATTTCTTGTTTTTGTCTGCTTACGTGCACAGCTTTCACTCTCCCTCTTAGACTTTCAACCCACAAGTTTTCCACCTTTTACCCTCTCCCTAATCCTACTGGTGGGGAAGTGAGTGAGCAGCTGCGTGAGGCTTGGCTGCTGCTTGAGGCTAAACCACAACATACTCGCCCATAATGGAAGTTGCTGTAATTTTCTTTCCCCTTTCTATGGCAGGGGAAACAAAACTAAGCAGTTAATTGACTTCTGAGGCTCCATAGTTCAAAGTTCAGAGCACTAGCCTGAACTACTAACAATTTCAGCTTACATCCATAGAATACTCTAAGAGTTTTTATGTCAGACCTACACTGTCACATAGCAAAGGTGAAAGCAATATCCTTCAGTAGAGTGGGCAGTAGCAGTCCTTAATGCCATGGAATGTCTGAAGATATTGACACAGAACTTCTCTTCTTCCTCTGTATTTGTAAGGGAAAAGCAATGATTGATAACCAGCTGATAAAAATTAGGCAACCAAACACTACCTTGCTGAGGGAATGAGGTTAAGAGCTCCATGAAGAACATAGTCAAGCTCAGCATGTTTCTCCACCACAAGTGCCACCAAGCCCTCACAGCAGGCTGTTCGCAAGGCAACATTCTCACTGCAGCACTTCTCCCAAAGCAGGTTCAGAGCAGGAGTCTGAAGGCAAAAGCATGGGACACAAGTAATGAGAATGATCACACTGATTTTTCTTCATTCATCTCAAACACACTTTTAAATACAAACCAGCTCAATTGCTTCTCCTGAAGCCTTAGAGAGCACAAGCGGTAGCTGGGGTAGAGATTCTATCTCTGAGAAAGTCAGGGCAAAAAGTCAATGAAGTCACGAAAAGCAGGGACAGCTCCCACTTTCTTGCCCTCTGCTGTCTAGGCCCATGGTAGGGCATAACACCTACTGTCTCTGACAAAAAGGTAATGCAGATGAATTCTTCAGCTGTGCCTATGCAGATAGACTCATGGAATCGATTGTGTTGGAAGTGACCTTAAGAGATCATCTAGTTCCAAGTCTGGGACATGGGAAGGGATGCCACTCACTGTCAGGTTGCCCAGGTTCCCATCCAACCTGACCCTGAACACAGCCAGGGATAGGGCACCCACAGGCAAGTTATCATCAGTTTCCTGATCTAGAAAATAAGGATGCAATTGGAGACAACTCAGAAACTGCCATGAAAAGCTGTGTCTACACCAAGGTGTAGCACAGACAGCTAAAGACGGGCGTACAAAGGGCTATCCAAAGTTAAGTCGCCTTTACTAAACACATAAAGTTCTATTTGCTAGTAAGCATGAAGATTTGGCAGTAACCATCAAAACTGCTGCTGGTTTCCATCGTAAATTAGTATTCTCAGATTAATTTGTTAACTTTGTGACTTTCAACTGGAGAACAAGGAAGGTTTTAAAACAACCAACACTGCAAAACGCTCTTGAGTATAAAGGGAGTCTGCAATGTCTAACCAGCACAATCTTCTGCTTTCTAGCATATTAGAATGTGTTGCTGTACTTCAGTCTAATACCTTCATATAATCAGCATTAAGGGGAAAATATCAGCTTGTAGCTCAAAATCAGACCATAATTTGGGAACTTGATTATGATCAGGACTGTGAAAGAGCTTCTCTTAGATAAACTACACATCTCCAATACTCCCTCACATCAAAACTTAGCACTTTCCACGTCTGGGTATGTTAGGGTGAAGTCTCCAGACTGTGGAATAAAAATCCACAGATCAATTTCTGTTCATTTCCAGACACGTCAGCTTTTGGGGAGAAAAACCAGAGTAACAAATCCCTTCCCATTTGCTGTGACACTTGCAATTGCCAACATTTCATATACCTCTCTGATAACAAGACATGCACTTAAGTGAGCTTGACTCATTTAAAATGCAAATGCTAAGTATGCCTTTACATCCTGCTCCCTCCTGAAGAAATACAAGGTCTAGTTACCTGATATGAAATATGACACCAATGTAGGTATGTAAAATGCCACACTTCTTAAAATTTTTATAGCAATGTAAACAAATTTCCAACTCAAGAGACAATGTCCCAGTCTATGTACTTCACTCTCAGTAACACAATTAATTAAACTCTCTTAAACTGAACATAGCTAGATATAGGTATTCTGCAGGATTAAAGCTTCTGCCATTAAGTCTTGTAATGGAAGTAAAACTGCTCTTCTGATGCCAGAGTTTAACTGTTTCTGTATGCCCAAATACAAATTGATATCTACCTTATTTAACTTCTAGACTTGTATTAAAATGACACAGTGGAAAATGGGAAAACCTAGAAAAAGCACATAGAATAATCACATAAGGATGAGAGAGGAGACAAAAGTGAAAAAATGCCACAGACCTGGTCAGAAGCCTGTCTGATCTTCTTCGAAGAAACTTTTTCTTTCAGTACTGCAGCAATCAGATGGCCCACTGCCTAAAGAGAAAAAGAAACAAAAACCACACACAGATGCATTAAAAGAAATAAAATGAAAAGAAATAAAAAGCACATGCATGATTTTTAAATTCTCCATTAAGAAGTCTTTACAATGCTGTTGTATATGATCATTTTATTATGATTGAAATACCAACCTTATGGATATTGAAGCTGAAATATGTTTTAGGGTCAAAAATTTCCATAATGTTGATATACTCACTTTTACTGTTAGGCTGAAGCACAAAAGAAACAAACTTCCACAGGGCTCCACATAAGTCCAAAGGCCTCTTTTTACAGGTAAGTAGGTATTTAGGAATTGCAGATATTTTGATGCAACAACTTCAATAAACTTTCTACTTTCATTGCTGCACATATCTCCATGTCCTTAAAAGCACTAGTAATTACTAAATCCTGTACTACATAGGGAAGCAGAATTAAGAGAGGAAGCAGAACACTGCACATCTAAAGAAATTGCCCAAATTTTTGCACCACAAGTTTTGCCTTAAGCACTTTGCATATCCCCTTATCACAGCTCCTGCCAGAAATATTTCACTTACTTTAAGCAGGGCGTTTGACACTAGCATTATTCCTCATTAAGTTATTCCATGGCAGAAATCATTAACAAGTTTTAAATAGTCAAGGTCTTCAAAACAAAAAACTTCAGTTCCCCAAAACAGCCCAAGTTTATTCTTTTGAGGTAAAGATTAAGTTCCTCATTCTATTTTAGTAGAAGTCTGATTTCCTCAAACTGTCTTTCAATATCTAAATGTGTACTGAAATACCCTCAAAGGTGTCAGGTTGTTTGAATCTAGGCTTTTGTTTTCTGACTCATCTATAATGTCTTACTCTGTCTTGTTTCATAATTATTGGTACTGTTACACAGAAAACCCATTTTGTGAAAGACAGAAAGACATGTTTTCATAGTAATAGCACAAAAATGTTTCAGACTATCAATGCGCCCAGAATAGCTGCTGCATCTACTCTTCTCTGCTAATGACAGATCATTACTTTTGGAAAAAGTAAACTAGACCAGCAAGGAATAAATATAAAAATTAGCATTTCATTTTTGTTGGTATATAAAAAGACAGGAACAGACTATTTTCAATGTTTCAAGGTTCCTTTCTCCTTTGAAGATTTATTTCCACTTCAGTCATGCACTAGTTGCTAACCTGTCATAACAAACTGAAATAGGAGCTTACATTTCTTGCAAAGACAGCACCTGAAACAAAGACAGTCCTAGACTAGAAGGACTATGCTTTTCACAAGTAAGGAAATGTACTCTAACACATTTGACTTCAAAAGACAGGTTATTTGGAAATCTTACTCTTGAGGAAACAGAAGGAGAAAATGGGACCAAGTCAGACATTTATCTCTGGTTAAAACTAACCCATCACAAGAGCAACAGTGCACTCCCCAGGCAGATCAGATCTCTTCCAGTGCACTTACAACGGAAGCCTACATTTTTTTTTTCCTGTTTAAAAGGACCTTCAAAGTTAATTCACACTTACATCCTTAAGATACTTCTGTTACAGAGGAAAAGGGGCTTATCAATAGAAACTTGGCTTTTGCAGTGACCTAGCTATACATAAAGATCAAAATACAGGTTAGCACCCTGCATTCCTAGAACTTGATTAAGCAGTAAAACTTCATGACCTACAAATCTGTGCTCAAGTTCCTCACTTTTCTGATGGTGTGTAGACTACACACTCTGCAGAGCAGATATGTTGGTTGGTCCCAGAAAGAGAAGACATCTCTCATGAAGCTGAATCCTGACCTGATTATAGTTTGAAGATTACAGAATGCTTTCTAGGGTCAGAATACAAGTGCAAACTATCAAAACAGCCAAACAGGACAAAATCAACCAAAGCACATTAGTAGACCTTAATGATGTGCAGCTGTAATAATGAGCCAAGACATTTAAGAAATACAACAGCGTACCATAGGGACATTCTGCACTAAAGAAAAATTAACTGCTTTGAAGATGCTGAGTCCTATTCATCAAGGCTAATGGTATAAACTCATCTGCAGTGCAAGACTCTTTGCTAGACCTTAGATGAACTCCAGCTTTCAGGAACTCCAGCTTTCTCTCCCAAATGCTAAGTTGATTACAAGTGGACTTTGATCTCTCTTTCAAACCTAATTACTGTTAAACCAACATGAACTGACTGAAATAAAGAGGCAAGAGAGACACCAAGCTGCACAGGCTCGATTCTGATCAACTTATTTCACCAAGCAAATGGGTACATATTTAATCCTAAATTCAAACAGGATGAGGAAGAAAACAGGGAAATTAGCAATGACCTTACAGCCAAAGAGATACATTTTTAACACTGAAATGAGAAATTACCAGAGTAAAGAACATGTATGTTTTAACCAGAGACTATTACTACTATTACTCTTTCCTGTCCATTAAACATACTATGATAAACATTTTTTGTATGTTATAATTTCAGGTGAAAACAATGAGGAGCAAATGCATGGATGAGAAAATAAAGGGGGCTGAGCTGAGCTGCATACAGTTATCCCTTGATGACAGACAAGACTGCAGTTCATCAGTTCTCACCACCAAGGAAGAAACAGGGCAGTTCTATGAAGTATTACAAAGTATTTCAGCCCCACACACAGCATCTGGTAATTTCTGGCTTCTTGAAATCACAAGGTCACTAAAAACCACTTGGCCACACTCCAGCCTTCCAGTCATGGAAAGTTTCTGATTTTCCTGAAGGACTTTATAGTGATGAGCAATTTTCTCCTATGTTTCGATTACACAGAGAGGGCAATTAGGATTTGATTGCGATTTAAGAATACTCTGTTTCTCTGGTTTTCTGATTTTGAAAAAAAAAACATACAGGCAGATAAGCAGCAGCTGTTGGAACAAACATTTCCACAGACAACTTGATTTGTTCTAATGCTTTTAAAAAATTACCTGTGACTGAACAACTGCATTAGGAAATTCAAATCGCTTCTTGATGTCATCCAACATTTTGGCTCTGTCATATGACACTAAATTTCACTCTGCAAGAGAGATTCAAAAAATACACTTAGGACTAGGAAGGACAGCATGCTATTTTTTACACCGTCCCCATCCCCCCCCAGATTTATGTTGGATTTAACAACAGATGCAAGCATTAAAGCATTTTCTTCCCCCTCTGAAGTCTACCATATAACCTTGTCTTTTGGGCTTGAACCCAAGAAATGGTGAATACTCATTGGTCCTGCACAAAGAATGGGTTACAGACATTTCTTAAAGCTGCAACAAATATACCATTCCATATGGCACAGCATATGCATACTCTGAGAGCATGTATTCTCTTGAGAGCATTTTAAGTATATTTCATTAAATTGAAAATGAGGCAGCTCAAATGAATGTTCACAGTCTCACAAACATAATTTAAAATGCAAAATTACCCACAAACTTTCCATCATTTCATGCAAAACTGGAAGTAAAACAAACAAAAGACCAACCTGTGAGACTGTAAATGGTAATTGTAGTTAGGGGCTGGAACACTTGAAGTGAAAACCTCTGTAAGTTGAAATATGCAGGTACTCACAAGCACATATGAACCTACATTAAAGAGAAATCAGAAGTCAGTTTGTGGCACACCAACGAAACTGATAGCCACTGCAAATACTCAAATATTTCAGTTTACTATAAACTCACCTCCAGTCCCTTGGAATGGCTTTCTCAAAAAACCAAAAAAAGCTAGTACTTGTTGAAAACCTAAGTGTAATCCTTTGCAATAAGCACTGAGGAAATATATACATGCAAAATACTCAAATTCCAAGACATGTTATCAGTGTAATACATTCATAATCTTGCCACTGACTTTAAAAAAAAGATGGAATTAAAGCCTGGATACAAGCAATGTAGCATGTACCACAAAAACTACCATTTGTGGCAGGAAAACTTAAAATTAATAGCTGCATTAATAGATCAGTGAATACAAATTCCTCACAGTTAAGCAGTGAGGTATTCCCATATACTTGTGGATTACATGTCTGAAAGTGCAGGAGGAAAAAAACCAACACTGATACTGGTATGGGTATGTATAATTTTAGAATAAATGTTATGGCATTTTGAGACAATAGGTGTCCATATAATAAATGAACACACATTAAACTTGAGCTGATATGTTGCTTTAAAAAAAAAAAAATTACTGTTACAGCAAACAATTCCAGGCATACCTAGATCTGTTGAGCACGGCTAATAACTCCAGTGGATCTAGATGTATCAATCTATCTGCATATATAAACCCAAGCCCCCTCAGTTCTACCCAACAAGCAGCAAAATGAGGTAAGACTCCTTCCTGGACAGTTTTGACATGAACACACTGGAATTATGTTGTACCTCTCATCAGGTGATTTTTTTTACCCACATTACATTAGAAGGAAAAACTACTGCAGAGAAACATTACAAGCACAGAACATACTTTCAATGTAAGCGCAAATGAGCTATTCCACACAGACTAGAAATCTGTTACCCTTGCATCAGACATAAATCCTAAATTTCTATCAATCTAAACAAAACATCTACAGCATAGCTACAATGCAACAACTGTACCAGTGCAACTAAACTAAATACTAAACAGTCCCTCGGTCTTCAGCATTCACCCTTAGCAAAGGTAACTGTGCATCCACATGGAACACCTCTAAAGTTCACAGGACACATGAATAATCAAGGCTGGCAGAGACCTAAAGATGCTTTTTGTTCAACTTCCCATTCAAAGCAAGTTCAGACATGTAGACAGACCTGGTTGCTCAAGGCTTTGCCTTAGTTTGGCTTTCAAGACTGGGGAAGGCACCACTTTACTGAGCTGTCCTGATCAACAAAAGCTTTCTCTCAATCACTGGTCTTTAGCTCTTTTTTCCATGAACTCTTGTGAAGGGCCTGGCTATGCCTTCTTTCATCCCCCCCATCAGTGCCAGGGCTGACACTGGTCAGCTGTCCCTCCTCCCAGCTGAACAGTCCTAGAAACCACAGCCTCTCCTCACAGGGAAAGGGCTCCAGTCCCATTACCTCCATGATCTCTGCTGAATTCAGTCCCTGTGGTCACTATCTCTCTCTACACAAGGATCCAGAACTGGACATGTCAATATGAGGTCTGAGGCATGCGGACAAATCTCACCCTAACAGAGCTCTGTCACACATCCTAGGGCAATGCCTGCCAGCACCTGTGCCCACCCACGGAACTGCTGCCCAGCCCATCCCTAAGTGGTGGGCCAGGACAGGGCATCTGTCATTGCTGAAATTCCTGAGGTTTCCATCACCTGTTCCTCTAGTCCATGAAGAGGGCAGCCCTGCCAGCAGGTACACATCCTACCTTTGACACAGGAATGGTGGGAGACAGTGTTGAAAGCCTTGTTCAAGAGGAGGTAAATGACACCTACTCCTCCACTCGACTCCATAATTATTACTTATTAAAGGCAATCATGTGTGTCAGACATAATTTTTCCTTGGTAAATCCGTACCCATGTGTATTATTCCTAGTAAGAATCATTGAATCAGACAATTTAAGAACAAAGATTTCCAGAGCTCATCTAGTCCAATCCTCTCATCAAAACTGGTCTGAACCCTCCTCTCTACCAAATCCAGTGGAGTCCTGAAAACCCACAAGGATGGAAGTGTTGGAGTCACCATCCCTGGAAGCGTTCAAGAAATTACTGGATGTGGCACTTTGGGCTATTGTTTAGCTGAAATAGTGGTTTCATAGCTGAATATGCTGAAATGCTGGACTTGATGATCTTGAAGGTCTTTTCCAACCTCCACGATTCTATGATTGTGGGTCCCTTCCACCTCAGGACATTGTATAATACACCATCAACCGCACACATAAAAAACCATCCACCCCAAAAAACCCACCGAACACACACACACAGACATGCAAGATAAAGAAAGAAAAAACAAGGTATTGGAAAGGGACTTTGGCTTGCTTACCCAACTTAGTCAATGTAAGTGATAAGCATCTATGTAGCCTTAAGCTTGACTTACTGCAAGATAGCCACCAAGTTGCTCTATCACTGCCCCCCAACTGGAAAAGGGGCAAAAATATGATTAAGGGCTAATGACATAATGACAGGAAGATCACTCAGCAATTACTGTCATGGGGAAAACTGACTCAAGCCAAGGAAATTTATTTTCACCAATGAAAACTGAGTAGAATAGTTAGAAATACAAAAAAATTTAGAAATGCATTCCCCTCACCTTTCCTTCCTTCTGGGGTCAACTTCACTCACTACCAACTCTACCTCTTCACACTAAATGGATTAGGGGGTCAGGAAAAGAGGTCGCAGTCACACCTTTCCCAGCTCCAGCACAGGATCCCAAACACAGTCTGCAGTTCTTCATTAACTGCTCCAGCGTGGGTCCCTTCTGTGGGGTACAGTTGTTCAGGAACAGACTGCTCAAGTGTGGATCCTAAGTCTTGCCAGAAAACCTATTTTCAGCATGGGTTCCTGTCTCCATGGTCCCACTGGTCCTTTCAGAAGCCTGTTCCAGCATGGCCCCCTCTCCATGCAGTCACAGCCTCCTTTGGGCATCCTACCAGTCTAGCATGGGGTTCTCCACTGGCTGCAGGTGGACACCCGCTTCACCACGGACTTCCATGGGCTGCAACACACACGCTACTTTACCACGGTCCTCACCGTGGGCTGCAGAGCAATCTCTGCTCCAGCACNTCAGCCTCCTAAATGCTCTGGCAGGCACTCATCAGCAAGCTGCAGGGACATCAGGAAGAGGACGTGAAGAATAAATGATGTTCTCTGGTTGCTGCATGTTGCCACGTAATCACAGAATCACTTAGGTTGGAAAATACTTCTAAGGACATCGAGGGTGCAACTCTCTCAAAGACAAAAGAAGAGTTTANTCTCTCCTTGAGCTGCTGTTGTATAGCAGCTTTTCACCTTCTTAAACTTGTTATCCCCGAGGTGCTGCCACCATCACTGACGGGCTTGGCCCTGGCCAGCCGGTCCATTTGGAGGCGGCTGGCATTGGCTCTGTCAGACACGAGGAAAGGTTCTGGCAGCTTCTCCCAGAGGCCACCCCTGTAACCCTTCCGCTACCACATCCTTGCCACGTAAATCTAATAAAGCATCCTAATGCTAAGACGGACAAGCACTGCTAATTCAAGTGAAGCAGAGAAAGGCTGTCATGGCCCTACACCTTCACATGCGGTCCAGTTCTCCAAAAGAAACTCTGGCAAGGTAAGTTAAGCTACGTAAAATGACCACATTTTCCGTCTGTGGTCCCAGAGCCTTTGGCTCCT
>VXBC01011821.1:105950-184018 GCA_013399945.1 Ploceus nigricollis
CTGCGCGCCCGCCATCTCCTCCACGTCCTCATGAATTAGGGCTGCGCGGTGGGGGTGGGGGACGGCAGCGAGCGCCCCGGCGAAACCGGCGCCCCAGGCATGGCCGGCTCGGTGAGTGAGTAGAGCGGGTCTCCTCCAGCCCTCCGCCCCGCGCTGCCCGGCGCCGCCGGGAAGGGGCTGGCGTGACCGGGAATTTCTCTTTGCATGCGGCTTTCCCTGCCTCCCGCTGCTCCCGGCGGCGGCGCGGCGCGCGCACGCACTTGGAGAGAGCCGTGGTCCTGCCGCCGCAGCGCGGGCAGCGAGCACGGAGGCGCCGAGGGCAGGACGGAGCGTTCCTGACAGCGGCCCCCGGGTCGCCTCCCCGCGCTCTCCGGTGACACCGAGAGCTGTCCCACGCCCTCGCCTGTGGGGCCGTTTTTTTATTGTTGCGGCGGTGCCTTGCTGGTTTTGGCAATTCTCCCCCCACCAAATCCTTTCTACCGTGTTTATGCTACGGCTGTGTCCGTGTGTCCCCGTACTGCCCGCGACGCGTCCGGCTCCCCCCGGCCGCCAGCCCCGTCTCCGCTTGTTGGGGCGCTCACCGGCCGCTCCCCTCTCTTTCCCCGCAGTGTGCCGTCCAGGTGAAGCTGGAGCTGGGGCACCGAGCCCAGGTCAGGAAGAAACCCACGGTGGAGGGCTTCACCCACGACTGGATGGTGTTTGTCAGAGGGCCTGAGCACAGCAACATTCAGCACTTTGTGGAGAAAGTCATCTTTCACCTGCACGAGAGCTTCCCCAGGCCGAAAAGAGGTAGTGGGGTCTCCCCTGGGATGAGCGCTTGGAGGCGGCCCGGAGCGGGCGCAGGCGGTGGGTCTGTGCCGGTCTCGGTGGAGAACAAAAGCGGTCGCCAGTGCGGTGGTGGGCTGCCGGGGCTCTCTCCCGCTGCTTGTAGGGCTGTCCGGGGTCAGGAGGGGCTCCTCTGCCCCTTCACGCCCTTGCTGCCGTGGGGATGTCCACTCCCGGCTGCCTATGGTCGCAGAGCTCGGTCCGGCCGTGGGTCTGGGTCCCGATTCCTTCTGGTCTCTCGGTGGTGGGTGGCACGGAGTTAGCTTCTGTCCCAGCGTAGGTCCTCACTGGCGATTTTTGCCCACGTGTTACTTCCTTCTGGCTGGTGTTGTTTTCTCCCGATGTCCTGTATGACTGGAAATAGGGATGCCTGTACATGTATTGCTATTCCAGTTTTGGTACTTGTGTTTGGATTCCTTCAACACCCTGCTTATTCATCTCCTGGGTTTCATCTTTTTGTGAGTACATAAAAAAGTCTCAAAAGTTGAATTTGTGGTGCATACATGGTGCATTTGTACCCATACAAGTTTGGCTGGGAGACATGTAAGAAGCCTTTTGTTTTCAGATCTGTTTCTGGAGCCTTTGCTTGTCTTGATTATTGTAGTGGGATTGGTTGAGGTAACAGTACAAATAAAAGAAGTGAGCAAGTTTATTTATCTATACAGACACAATACTTAGGTGTTATCTTTCATTTGATCTGTAATCATTATTGGCATCTAGTACTTCTCCAGTTCCTTAGAACAACATCATCATAAATTGTGTCTGCTTGGAGCTAGAGGGGGATAAATTGAATGTTCATGGAGCAAAAGACAGGAAAATTTTGAGTGTTGAGATAAAAAAGCTTTGCTTTTTGGTAGGATAAAAACATATAGTTTGATTTAATGTTTCTCAGTTGGAAAATGCCAATATTTGACTTTTTTTATATCAGTGACTTTGTTTTCTCTAGAATACTTTCCTTCTCTTAAGCATCAGAGTGTAAGAATTACATTATTTCAGCTCCAGAGTTTATCCTCTGAAGTACAGGCTATTAATTCCCTTTTATTTTCATACTGTCAGTGTATTTTTTTGATCTGTTTAAATCTGTGCAATACTGCGCAAACAGTTTTCAGTGAACTGTATGAAATACTGCAGTATTATTGTTGAATTAAATTGCCTGGTTTGTCCTGGTGAGTCTTCTTGCTTTCTTCTATTTCTTGTGCAAAAAACATGCCTTTAAGTCAATCTAAATAGTTTGGCAGAAAAACTCCTGAGAACAGATCTAAGAAGCCTAAATAGCTGAGATAGTATTATTCATATTGAATGAATTAGATGATGTATCATTAAATCAGTGGTAGAAAGTGTGCTTAATACTTGAAGCCCAGTCTGCATAGGGGTTGTTGGTGGTCCTCTCTGCTTTTATTATCTCTGCTATATTTATTTACTTGCTGAAACATGCATCTGCTTCCCAAATTTGGTTGCTAGGTGTGATGTGGAGCTTGCTAATAAGAATATAGTTCAGGACTTTTGCAAGTGAGGGATACATCATTTGCTGCTTGCTTTGTATCTCCAGCTTCTGAGTTAAGTTACGCAGTCATTTAAGTAATTGTTTTAAAGTGTTTATTTTGGGGTTTTGTTTCTATGCATCATTTTCATGATGTGGCAACTGCTGGGAAGTATGCCCTCTTGTATAGCCTGGGAGGGGACTTCTTGTACAGTGCTTGTACCTGCCTTGGATTGTAGGAGAACTCTGCAGCCACTCTCATTCAGCAGATTATAACGTGGATGCCAGGCACTCCATTCACTTCTGGGCTTTGCTTAGCCTCCTGAAACTACTGATGCTGAAGAAATTTCAGGTCCTTGAAATCACACTGGGGGAATGATCCATGTGTGAATTACCTAGAATGTTTTCTGCTATTGTAAAGAGGTGGGAAGGGTGGTGGAAATGTGTGCCTTGTAAGTGGAAGCAGTTTGTCTTTCTACTTTAGAAGGACTGTTAAAATTTTTGACAGAAGTATTCTAAGATGTTTTTTTTCGTCTCTGTAAATCAGTGCTACTAGTTTGGTTTGATACGTCAGGTGTTGCATATTTAATAGGAATGATATGCATGTTTGAAGTGTGAGTCAAACTACCTGTTTTCACTTTATCTGCAGTTATATACTTTATTATTTTAGCATAGGATAACTTACCGCTTTGAGATACTCAGTAATTTCACAAACTTTTCCTGAGCCATGGGTTTAGCATGCTGAAATTAGACATATAAGATTAATTAAAAGCAAGTACTAGAATACTGGCTAGCCGTAATAACACCTAGTTGTCTGGTGAGTGTTCTTTTTATCTCTGCATTCATGATAAGAGTGGCTGCTCTGAGATGTATGCATGTTAGGAAAAATTTTAGTTCTATCTGTAAAGCTCATGGATCAATTTGAAAATAATAAATCAACAAGCTAAGATAGGCATTATTAACTCATAAAGTATCTCTGTTACTAGATCACTTTTTATTAGGGACACAGTAATTCCAGCTACCAGGGTAGGCAGGGGAGATTAAATTATTGCCAGGTCATTTGCTTTGCAAATTTATGAGAATAGCTGGATAAACTGTCAGTTTGCCAGCTACAACTATGGCTTTGCTTATCTGTTTATGCTAGAAATTTTGGAAATACTAGATGTTGGCAGTGAGTTTGCAAAGGTGTGTCCAAGTGTTTGTTCTGCTAATAGTTGCTACAGAGCAAGCAGGGTCCTGTATCCCAAAGTTGCATTAGTTTTAAGGTGGCAACATTACTGGAGTGGTGTTCAGTCACTGGAGTGCAGAGCGGGTTGGTTTGTGTGTGTTGGCAGGATGGAGGGGTGATGGTGACTAACAGGGGACAAAGTGTAGATAAGCTTGAGTGACCTAATAAAATAGTATTCTTCATCTTTCAGTCTGTCTCACCTTAAAATCCTGAGCTTGAGATGGTGGTTTTATTGCTTTCTGTTTGCCTTATGATGACTGAATGCCTAAGTTTATCCTTGCATGGTGAAGTATACAGGAGTGTGCAGTGATTTGTTCTTTTTACTTTATCCCGTTCAATGGCCTGCTCTGCTGTCTGATTTCCATGAGTAGTTTCATGGGGGCGGGTGGCAACAGGACTGCTAGTCACATTATAATGAGTAGAGTCATGCCCAGACTCAATTTTGAGTAGTATTTGCAAGACAAAAGCTCTCTAGGATCATCATACAATCACAAATGCTGCTATTTGCAAATCTTGTCTGCTGATGTAAATTGGTTGAGAGACGATATGGAGAATTTTTAAGATTCTACCTTTATTTCAAAGCATGTGCTGCTTATGTTTCATCATTCATGTGAAGAAAATCGGCCTGTGTGTATAAGTGAAGTATTTTAAAGCATGTCTGTGAAACAAGGTGTGTCATCAGATTGTGGTTAGTTTTGATCCACGGCTATACTGCCTCCAAAAGAGGAGCTGTTGTTCTTGCATCGTAATATGTCTCATTAATTGCATGGATGCTAGGCAATGCAGAAATATTTTCATCTCCATGCCCAACAAATGCTGATGCTCTTCAACAGTTGCTTGACTTACTCTTTCTCTTACAGTATTTCAGTTGGATGTGGAAACGTACCTTTTATGTTTTGATGACTCGTAAGCACGCCTCAAAAATGACATTGGAACTAGTGTGTTCTGAGTGGTTAAATTTCTGTTAATCAGTGGTACTTTTTGACAAATTAAATTTTTCCTATTAAGAAAAAAAAAAAGGGTGGGCAGTATTCCTGTGCTAATAGCTTAGTCAATGTGAAAAAGTTGGTTTGGTCGCTGCAATGTTGTAATTTTAAAAGTGGGAGATGTTGCTTTTCTCTGTGGAGCTGAGAGCAACGCTGCTTAGTGCATCTCTTAGCTCAGTAAGTTTTACAAAGATATGGCAAAGTGGTGGAAGTAAAGATGCTTGGTATTCTAGTACAGGAAGGACCAGCTGCAGTTGTCTTCTAGAAAGTTCACATTTCCAGCATTGGTTGTTTTCATTAAGGTAGTTTGTTAGTGCAGGATCAGATTTTAGTGAATCATAACAGTTTGAAATATATTTAGTTACTGTAAAAGATGCCTTTTGCTGTTCTTGTTATATTATTTTTCCTTTTCATGATTTTTAACTGCAAAAAAAAATACCTTTTAGTGCTCCATTTAAAGTCAATGAGAGTCTTAACTTTATTAATTTTAGTGAACTGAGTGATGTGAGCATAGGAGCCCATAAGCAGATTCTTCCAAGATGATTGAAGTTTTCCTTTCAGACCAGCTAGTGCAGGCAGACCATCAAGGTTACTAAGCAGGCAACCAGTTTTATGATGTGTATTTTATTAGAATATTTAGCTACACTTGTAAGAACTTAAATCAGTTTACGTCTGTTTTCTTTGCTTTTTTTCCCTCTTAAATTTGCCCGAGCCTAACCATCTAAATATGATAGGCACACAGGAATTTCTTTTTCATCAATCTAACAGGTTTGATCATCTTTTAGGGAAGTTGTAGCTCTTAGCTGCAAAATGGTCACATGAAATGACTGATATCTAATGAAGAACATTTGTTTAACAGGAAACTCTTCAGACTTAATTTTGCTGCTACTGAGTATGAAGGTGAATGGCTTCGAGAATACGCATGTGGTTTTAGGTGCACTTTCTAATTCAGCCAGTAGCAATTCAAAAGGGCATTTTGCAGACTTAAAAGCAAGTGTAAAGAATTTCAATATAGGGAAGCTATCACGTTTTATATTTACATGAGTGACATCAGTAAATAATTGGTGGCTTTGATTTTAAGATACTATGTGTACAGAAAACCTGGTTTCTAATAAATAATTTCGCCTCATTGGTATGACTCAAAAAATAATCACATTCAAAGCCAGTATTTAGGCTTCATTTAGATGTAAACAGTGTGGAAGAAACTGGGAAATAATCGGGCTGCTGCATCCTCCAGTGTCAAAAACTTTTCTAGTCTATTTGCACAGTTTTTTAGGTGGTTAATTGTGTGAATTATGTGTTCAATGTGTGCTTATTTTAATCTAATGGGAAGGATGCTACTCCTACCTATATTTCTTCTCCCTGTAAGCATGTTTCTGCAAGGGTAAATGCTGATTTCTGTCTGAAACTGCCAATGAATTCTGACTCTCTTAAGCCATAAAAGATGAACCTTGGTTATTTCACATTAGGTTAAATTTGTATAGTGTTTAGTTGCTGAAACAGTTTTTTTAGTCTTAAGAAACTCTAGTTACTTCTTACTAAAGCTACAATATTAATATTTATTGATTGTAGCTCTTCTAGATTTTTAGATGGTAGGAAGTATAGTTTCAGGGCTGTTGTACAAAAGATTTTTGGATAGCTGTAGAATACTACTTGCTTGAAGTAGAGAAAACAGATTATTCTGTTTTTCTCTACTTCAAGCAAGTAGAGAAATTCTGATCTTTCTGTTTACGATCAAATCTATCACTTTTTTTAGTGAGATGAGGGAGAAACCTCAGTATTAAAACTGGAGTTAGTTAAATATATTTAAGAAAATGAAAACACGTGTGTTGTTCAATAATTATTGTTATGACTCTATTTACATCTGTTCAGTTTTTATCCTTAGAAAAATAAATGTGTCAGAAATGTTTAAACCGTGTATTATTTACGGGTTAGGCAATATGAACTGCAGGCATAATTCTTAAGATTTAGTAAGTTGTAAAATGTTGGACATAAATTTGTTACTATTTTTTTTTGTGGTACTGTTTAAGTATGAAGGCTATTCTTGTAAGAACGTTGTGCAGTATGGTTAGGATTCAGTTTTTGTGTGTTTGGTTTGATTTTAGGGCTTTTTATAGTTTTTCTTTCAGATTTTGGGGAGAAATGTTGAAGAGGATTAATCTGTCCTTTGTTCTGGTAGAATCTGTAAAAAAGACAACTTGATACATTAGGGTGGCAACCTGAATGTAAAGCTTGTTGATGATGCTTGCAATAGCTGGGGAAAACACAGTTAATTTATATATGTGTAATCCAGAATTAAATCTATAGGCTTCTGAAGCTTGACTACATGAATTTTTGTGAGATTCTTGTGACGAACACCTGCAATTTTAAACCAACAGAATTTAGTTTGTAGGCAACCATCCTCTTTCTTCCTGTCCTGGCAGTGGTTGATAGACATATATAAAGACAAAGGAACAGTCAAATTCTAACAGTTGTATACGTTTGCATGAAAAATATGATTTCTCATCTTGTCATAAAACACTTAGCTTGTAATTCAAGATGTTGTTTGCTTTTTGTATGATTTTTCCCTTTTTGATGTGCCTTTTAGTATGTAAAGGGCTGGAAGAACAGACTGCTGTATGAAATATTTGTATGCTTAGTTAAATATCTGTGCAGGAATTGATTTTAAAATTAAATCTATTTATGTATGTCATCAGAGCTCTTATCAGTATCCTTGGCTTAATTCTCTCCCTTGCTTGCCAGGTATGGGCTGTATCACACTGTTAGTCCTGTGCCAAACTCCTGCACTGACTCTGGCTTTCTAGAGGAGTACAGGTTTGTTTCTTTGAGCTCCGTGGATGAGCTCAGTGGGTCTGTATGGGTTTGATTTTAAATGTTGTGCATCCTATGGTAACAGAGGTGTTGACAGCTATAATGTCATCTAAAAGATAGATCAAATGTAATTTTTTTAAATGCAATTCAGACATATTCTGAGCAGCTGATGCTTACAAATTGCAATTGAATGACTGCAGTTACTTGTCCATAATTCTATGTAAAAAACCACATGACTGTGCACAGTAGGATGTATGTATTTTTCATAGGGCATTTGGTCATAAGGGTAAATACTGGTGTAGGTGTTTCTATTTTCAAATGTTTATGATAACAAAGTGAATTATTACACATAACAAAGCAAAAGAAGAGTAAAACTGAATGAGCAGTGTGAAGTGGATTGATTTTGCTGATGATTCCTATGATATATTGTGGTTTGCAGTAAATCTAAATTTACTATTTGCAACTGCTTTTCTAAAGCTTGTACAGAAGAATTCCACCCAATTCAGTGGGACACTAATTGTTCTGCTCTTTCTAGAAGTAATGTGAACATAACATACATCTTGAAATAGGGATTGACAGACAAGGTATAGGCTTATAGGGGAAATTGAGGGCTATGTATACTTAGTATACTTTCTTATACTTGTATGCTTAGAGGAAGACAATATTTTACCTTTTGTGTGCAAACTTTAAAGGGCAAGTTATCCAAGAAGGAAAAATGTGGAGATTCAGTGTAAACAGAACTATTTGATGTTGAGGGCTAGAGGCTAGCAATCATGTTGTTTTCCATCATCTGTGTGGAAAAATGGCAGGTCCAAAAATGTTTGCTGTTTCTTGAAGCAGCCTTTCTTGTAATGAATTTTGATTGATTGGTATTAAATGGGTAAGTGGAGTTTTAATTCCTTTTGTTATCCTGTAACAGGCTCTATAATAACAAAAAATATGCACATTTCATTTTGCATAATGTAAATTACAAGCGAGTATTTTATTGAAGAACTTGGTAAAAATAATTTACACAACAGGAGTTTGTGTCATCACAGCACTGGCACCATGTCTTACTGAAAAGAAGGAGAGGGTGGATTAAACCTGAAATCTTGTGTGCTCTGTGAACGTGGAGATGCACAGATCTGGTGTAATATTCCAGGGCAGGTATTTGTAGTCAGGATGATGCCAGATGAATTTTTCTTTTTTTGACTTGTTGCATATTTTTTGTTTTGTTGGTTTTCTTCTTCTTGCCCAGCCTTCTTACAGTACGCTGTAATTCTGGATACTCTTGCTGTCTTAAAATGACTTAGTATGGGTACAAGGAAAAGCAAAACTATATGAAAGACTAAAGTATATTGAAATTGTACAGTCTTTGACTTGTTTCTGTGGAAAGGTCTTAATGAGTATTGCTTTGAAATAGCTCTGATAAAGTGTTTCTTTAAATATCACTAAACATAAAAAGTTGAAAAGCTTTGACATTTAAAAGAGTCGTACACCCTTGAAATATTTTTTTGAGGTGGTGTGTTTTGTCTCTGTGGTGTAAGCTTTTGCTAGGGGAAAGAAATGAACACTAATAAGCAGAATAGTAAGATTAGTTCTTTTTAGCCAGATCCAATGTCTTTGCACCCAATTTCCAGTTGCTGCCTTTCACTGGAGGAATGCTTAGTAAGTGGAGGCGCTGCGGAGAGTCTGTGTCCTGTGCACAGTGTGTGCTCGCTTGCTCCATCTGTGTCTCACAGGGCTTGGGTGTTTGGTTTTGCTGAGCACTGCCCCAGCAGGCACTGCATTCCAGGGCCTGGCTCCTGTGTGGCACAGGCAGCCTGCAAGGCAGTGACCCAAGGACAGGCCGACAAGGAGGCAGAGGTGGATATCTGCTGCCAGTGTATAGCTCCGCATAGGATCCACAGTGGAGTTTTTAAGAAACGGGGAGGAAGGCTGTGGAATGGTTTTGTTGTGTTTGAAGACTGAATGTGGAAAGTATTTATGTAGGTTGTTCCCCAAATTTAGTAGCTGACAAGAGGATGGAAGTGCAGTTGAATTAGTTTTGGACAAGGTCAGTTAACTATACAAAGAAGTTCTCAACAGGTAAATTTCAGATATCTAAAAAATAATGAGCTGGGCATATGCATGAGGAATAGCAAGGAAGAAAGAGATAATGATAAGAAACATACTTTAAAAGTATATATATTTTTTTGAGACTGAAAAAATTCCAAGAGGTGTGTTTTGTAAGTGTATTGCTTTGTGTAGTCTTTCCTTTAGAGGTTGCCAAAGTAATCTTTGTTTGCTGTACAGAAATCAGAAGACACAGTGCTTGTAAANTTATATTTTAGAGTTGCAAAGGTCTGCTCCTGTCTGTGATAAAATTCCTGCACTGTTAAGACTAAATCTTTTTGGCACTCAAGTTGTTATTTCCTTGCCTGGCTGTCAGTAATGTGTCTGAAGTGTTTTTAAGTGTGTGGCTTCTGTGAGTATTGTAAATGATTCCATTTGTACCCAGTAAATATTCTAAAACAAAAGGTCCCAACTTAAATTTGGTGAGGCTCTTTTTGGCCCTTTCAGTTGTGCTGTGTTTTAGCCTATTGCTGCAGAATATTGCTGTGATGTCCTTTCAGCAAAAAAGTATTCTACCCATAACCTATAGTCTACTCATTATTCATTACAGTTAGGTTAATAGAAATGACAATATAGCCATACAGTTGCATTATCCTTACTATTTGAAGAGTAGAGATATTTTGAGAAGACTTCTCAGGCTGTAATTTTTTTTTTTTTTTAGATTGGTCTGAATGTAAAACTCTTTTGCTTAAGAAAAAGGCAACGAGAACACATAAACGTGTTCCCTATCTTGTGGTCTTAAACTCCTCTCTGTCTGAGTAGGGGGAGGTAATAACCCTCCAGCCAGTCTCTGTAATTACCTAGTACCCTTTCTTGTAAGGATATTGGCTTTTATCATTCTCTGTATGAATTTTTCCCTAGGTAATTCTTTTAATAAAAGATATTACAGCTGACTTAAAAGTGCTGTACGGTATTTGTGTATAAATTACTGTGAAGCAACTCCATCCAAGCTCTTTAAGTGCATTTGGCAGTCGTGTGCAAATACACCAAGACCAGCCCTTGAACCTAAATCAAATAAGGCAGCCAGCATCAGTAAAATACTTGTTTGCTTCTGCAGGCATTGCTGTCCCATCCCATAGCACTGCCCTTCTAGTTGGGTATTGCCTGGAAACGAAATAGAAACAAATTTGTTTCTATGAAGCAGATCTACATGAGGTTACTTCCTTGAATTTGTGACATAATAGAGGCAAAATCAAACAATCGCAGCAGACCTTGCAGGTGTTGAAACAAAAGTTCAGTTCTATTAGATTACTGATCTTGGACTGCAGGGATATTTCCTTACATTTTTGTCTTAATGCTTGAACTGAAATTTACATTAGTTGAAATACTAATAAACTACTTAAAGATTGAGATTTTAAGCATAGAATCAAAAGTAGCTATTGTGTTTCAATATGAATATTTAAATTGTGGCTTGGACTTATTTGTTTGTTGTGGTTTTTTTTTTTTTTCAATTTATATTTAGGAGTAGTTTAAATCTGAGAAGCTGTCAATATGTGTATTCTAGACAATAAAAAATTTTATATTTTGGTTTAAGTTCTTTTCTTTGTAGTCTGTCCTTAGATCTAGACAACAGTATTTTCTTGATTAAAATCTAAATTAACCTGTGGTTTTTTAAATCAGTTTAATAAGCATTTGATATGTATGTATTAAGTACAGACCTTGCACACAATCTGTAAATATGTTTACATCTATTGTAATTTTATAGTCTTTGTGATTTTGGAGCCTAATACAGTGATTAGATCAGTTTGCTTGCCTTGAAACTTCAATCACTTAATCTAAACTCAGAAAATTTCTGGAACATCCTTTTACTGAACAGTTTTATTCTGAAATAAAGAAAACTGACATTTGTATCTTTTCATGAAAAACACCAAAGGAAAATAATGATGATTAAGACTGGCATGCAAGATAGGGCACTGAAGATAAGGCTTCTTCTTCCTGCTCTCTGGAGAGAGTTTTCTTTCATTCATTTTTATGCATTTTGTGCATTTTTATGCAGCCTGTTGTACTGTACATTAATACTGCATAGCTGGTGTCTAACCCACTTCTGTAATTGCTTTCACAAAACCAATTGGGGGCCCAATGATTTAACTGCAGATTAGGGCTATATTATGTGCAAGATGCCTTCAGCAATGGCCAGGTATGGGATTGAAAGGATTTTTGCCATTTTAGTTGCCAAAGTTAAGAGGAGTGGACTTCATAAAAATTAGGGGAAAATCTAAATGATCATGAAAAGCATCTTTTTTCAAAAGTGCCACAAAAGAATGGGAGGTGGGCACCAATCAGGAAAGGCCAAATATTCAAGGTTACTCTCCCTCTTTTGGTATTCACTTTATTGACCAAACCATTTGTTAGAGATCACCAGGCTGGTACTTATTCTTAAGAGGATGGATTTAGAATGAAATTGTCATTGTCTGTTGGATTTTGTTTTTGTTTGTGATTTGATGGTTTTGGATGTTGCTAATTTTCTGCAGCACCTCTAGAACGTGCATTCATTCTGTGAGGAGAAAAAATGTGACATGAGTGCATGTGCCTCATTTATACAAATTATGCATGTACTCATTTATACAGCCTTAGAGTAGAGAGTCCATAATTCTGATTTAATATTGGCTCTGTGTATTTGCATTCATAATGTGTGCCTGTGCACAGTAGGAATTACTGGCAAATATTTTTTAGCCTTTGATCAAAAAACAGCAGACACTTAAATAGCAGGGAGTTTAAAGATGTTTTGCATTTTTTGTGTGTCTACACCAATGTGAATTATATTACTCAAATAATATTTTCTTTGGCCAATATGAAAGTTTCTCTCATGTAAACAAAAATAGTAATCAGTCTTCAATTTGTTCAGTTGAATCTCTTCAATTAACAATTCTGGGTTAAGAGGCAAAAATGTTGCTGGAGTTATTTGAAGGGATTATAGTGTTGTCCCCTAGCCGCTCTCAGAGATTTTTCATGGTTATCAGAAACCATGTTGGTACAGAAACAACCAGCTTCCCCAGCTTAAATGAGGGGGAGACACTTCTGTATTAAATATAACAATAATACTAAAGCAAAAGTAAAATACACCTATATAAATTCATAGGTTCTTGTCATTGCTGAATCTCTACGTATTTATAAGTTGTTACTGACAGTATCAGTGCCTTCAAGTACCTTTGCTTCCTCTGCGAACTTAAGCAGTTTCTGCATTTCCCTTATGATTACTTGTCACCCCTTTCTTTTCTTCTACGCAAGAAGGGGTGAGAGCTGAATGCTCAAGCAGGAAAATGTGCTTCCCAACTTGCAGAAGGTGCTGAGGAATCAGGTGTAGCATGCCTTATGCCCTCTTTCTCAAGGTGTCTGTATCTTTGCCTTCTTTGAAGCAGTGTTGATTTAAACCGTTGCTGTATCTTATCTGTATTTGTTCTAAGTCACTTTCAAATATAATCATCCCAATGCTAAGGTTTTGGTGTGTTCATGTTTGAGCATGTGGGAATTGATATGCCTTATTTTCCTTCTGTGCCTTCTGGAAATTAGATTTTTAGTGCTGCCCTAAGATGGCTTTGAAGCCCTACAGGCAAGCTGGAATATCAAAGGGCTGCAGGAATTCAGCCATAATTGTTTTATGGCTTGCCAGAAATCAGCCCTATTTGTATAGGTAGCATAGAAAATAGCTGTGATTTAACAATTTGGTGCGATTTATATCCGCCATAAAAATAATAAAAAAAGTTAAAGGAGTATTTTGGAAGCAGGAACTAAGCTGTAAATGCTAATTGCTTCTCCATTTTCTCAAAGGAACAAAAAGGAAACAGGGTTTAGAAAGCTTTCTATTGAAGAAAACTTAAAAAGGACCTTGTCTACTTTGAGGATATTTAATACTGTACTTGCACTGTGAAATTGCACTTTTTTTTTTTTTTTTCATTTAGTACATTTAGATCATGCTATCCAAAATGTGCATATTAATATGAAGTTATTTACTAGTAAGTCAGAAGGAGAATTCATGCAAACTTATGCAGCAGTATGAGTAAGTAGTCCAAGTGACCTCACTTCTGGAAAATTTGGATTAGTTATTTTTCTTTTGTGAGTGGAAGCTTGATGCCCTTGCTGTCTTCCGGAAGTCTTGCTCCAAATTACTTTCAATCACAAATGGTTGTGACTGAAAAGTTAAGTGTGCCAAGCATAAACTGTAGTTTGATAGGTTCTTGGTTGCTTGGGGAAGCTCTCTTGGAAGTGTTGGTACTCTTCTTTGGAAACCAGGGGTTAGGAAGCACTCGTTGCCTACTTGGCTGTACTGGATACATGAAACATGTGAATATATGTGTAAGGTTATCCCAGAGCCCAGTGTAGGGAGTGCTGTAATGAAGAAGTGTTCTCTGGGTTACCATTCAGTGGCTTGTGGTAAGAGCGAGTGCTGGAAGATAATTTCTTAGAAAAGTGTAGCACTTAAAGAGATGTGACTTGGCATTTAGGAGAACCTAATGCCATGATTTGAGAAGCTGTTGCTGTGTCTCTATGCATGTCTGAAGAGATGTGGAACTGCAGGTCACATGTAAAGTAACAAAACTAGTTGGTAGCAGGTGAAAATTCCAGTACTTAACAAGGATACAGGGGCATCAAGGCAATAGTGTTGCAAGCACTTTTGAGCATTTAGTTGGGAATAGTCTATACTCTGTAAATGCAGCAGACCATGAAATGAAAAAATGATCCAACTTAAAAACAAAAATTTAAGACTCAGAAAAAAATCAATGACCCAGTACAGCTTGCTGAGCATGGCAGAGGCTAACAATTCTGTACCAGTACTCATCCTTTTGCTGGTCTGTGTAGGCCTGCAGATATCCAAGCTGGTTTTAGTAGATTAAGCACACCTAATTTCTTTCTCTGATCTCATTCTCATTCTAGAAGGCTGCTGATTTCTTTTGGAACGTTAACATTGTTCAAGAAGCAATGAAACTTGTGTTTGCTATTGGACTTAACTTGATACATGAGCGAGGTTTGGCACTTCTAGTACTGGCCTGCCCTATCAAATCTCAGTATTCCTGTTAGCTCTTACTCTGAAAATCTTTGAAAGAGATTTTTATCTCAAGAATTAATGCCATTCATCTTGCTACCAGTGGCACTCCTGTCACTCAGTCACTAAAAAGACTGATTTCTTTATTTTGCCTGTCTTGTGGTATCTGGAGGTGACTGGACATTTTAATAAGCTGAGGGATTTGTCTTAAATTTGTTCCTTCTAGGTCTCTTGATTTAAATCTGTTTGTTCTGAATGGCTTTTAGGCTCTCTGTTTATACCCTTAGTTGGTTTCCAGCTTTGATGTTCATCTGTTAAAGATGGAAGAAACACTTGAAGATTTGTAAGTGTGATTGTTATATAGACTCTGGGTCTTTTTCAATATGTAAATCTTGCTTTTAAGACATACCTATTTATTAGTTTATAGTATTTGAATGTTGTTTCCTGATTTGAGTTGTCTTGCTAGTAATTTGGCCTGACAAGTATTGCCTCTCTTATAAAGCAGTGCTCAAAGTTCAATTTTTGGGCTTCTCAGGTAACAATGTCCTGCCTGGGATGGGATTGTTTAAAAGTAGCTGGTGAGGATTTGGATTCTGTGAACTTTATATTGCATTGAGTATGTATTCCATTTGCTCTTTTGAAAAGCTTTGCCAGAAATGGAAACCATACAGTTGATCCAAGAAGGAAGACAAATACCTGGTGCAAATACTTCTATGCAATGAGGTGTGAGAAATTGCACAACTTAATATTTAGCCTGAATTGAATTGCCATTCAAACGATGTTGTTAGAGGATTTATCCCTTCGGGTAACTTGGGTGCAACTTGACAGTGCAGTTGATAATTTAATTAGTTGATAATTTAAGCATTGTGTGGCTTAAGTTGTTTCCCATGTAATTTACATTCTAAATTGTTAGAAAGTCATTCAGTTTTGGAGCCGTGACAGGGTGGAGACTTTGGATGTCTCTCAATTAGTTTTCAAACTTGTGGCACATGTAACTCAACTGGCATGTGAAGGGGGACTCTCCAGCCATCTGCTGTAATATCGTGGCTATAATGATTTCACTTTCAACAAGTTCCTAGTATTAAATAAGTTTGAAATCTAACTTGTGTTGTTGTGAAACAGAATTAAATTAAAAGTTGATGTAGCTGTGATTTGTGGGCATCTCTGACCTATGAGCTCGCCCACAGGAGGAGGAGGAGGTGCATTTGCTGTGAATCTTCTACTTTATATGCTTGTGTGGTCTCATTTGGTTGCAGTTTTCCCCTTGATTATTGTTGTGCAAAGGAGCTATACACAGTCTGTGGTAGGTGAAGTGCCTTTGTGAGTTTTTCATTCCATACTGTCCCCATTCTCAGCTTCTGAACTAACAATCGTGTGGCATTTCTGATTATCTTGGTCTCTGTGCACTAGCTGAGGCACCCAGAGGAGTTTATTTTCCATTTGCTGATATGTGTGTCCTGCACTTGTGTATGCATTGTAGTTCTCGGGTAGGAATCTCAAGTGCATCCATTCTTTCTGTGAGCGCTAAGAGTGCCTGAGAGACTTTAAAAGGTAATGGGTCCTTACAAGAGGTCTTGTTTATACCACTTCTTTGTACTTGCTGCTATGTCATTATTTCCTGTGTAAAGTTTATAGCAAAAAAAACCTCAACATGATCCCTTTTAAACATCTATAAAATAAGATCTCTAGCTGCAGAAAGTGATTTGCAGCTTGTGAGCTCATCTACCAAGCTGAACTGCATTATGACTAACCTTATTGTGCCTTAGTTAAGGATGAAAATAAGCTGTTCTGGAGTTGCTCAACACGCCACTTAAATACTGTGTTCTCATCTTCCTCTTTCTCAGGATTGCTGTCCTGGTTTTTAGACAGGTGATTTTATTCTCAGAGCTCTTGTGAATACAATTGAATTCATGCATGCAGCAAACAACTTAGTAGAGTGCATATGTGACTTGGTAGGTGTGGGTGCAGCCTGCTGTCAAAATGGATGGCTCATCTTCTTCAGTGAAAGCTTGTCACATAAGATGATTTACTGTGTTAAAACAAAAGACTTCCTTCAATTCCTTGAATGCCTAAGTATTGCTTTGATTTTGCTGCTGAGGTATTGTGGTCTTGGCTCCAACACTTTTGTACAAGAAGCTTTAGCTTGCTGTAGAACTGTACTTTTAGTGAATTTCACTTACTTCTAAGACCTGCAAACTTTGCAACATGTTTGGGAGTTACAGGAGACTGCAGTATTAATTTTTAAGAACCAAAGGAAATTGCAAGGCTTAGGCAAAAGTTTCCACTCTAGCTGACAAATGGTTATCTGCCAACTAGGAACCACTCAGATCTGTAATAAGAGAAGGATAATAGGAAGCTTTTCTTTTCACTTAAAAAGACAATTATGTAATATTTTAAAAAACTTTTTTTAGTTTTTCCAGTGATACATTTTGTTTTTCTTGAAGTGGCTTGTGATACTCTGTTTACTCAGAGGAGTAAGGTAAGGAAGACCAGAAAAGGGAGCTGCTTTAGTATTTTTAGAGGTTGTACATTTCTGAAGAGCAGTGAATTTTCCCTCTTTGTTTGAATGCCTGCAGGGTTACCAGTATGAAAGCCATGTGGTACTCCAGGAGACTTCACTGCCCAACTAAGCAAGGGGTTTAAAAACTTCTAGTGTGGTCATGCCAAAGCTAGTCTTACACCTTCAGGTATCTGTGGTATCCATGCAACTCGTGTTTATGCTTTTTATGTTCTGTGTACATCCTTGAAATTTTTCCTCTTGTTTATGTTGGTTTGTTTCTGTGTGAGAGCATTTAAATTGTCAAATTGGTTTCTCAACTGATAATCCTAAATCCCCAAATAAATTAGTCAGACTACTTCTTGGGTTTGATATTTGCAGGGGAAGAGAGAAATGACCTCATAATGTCTTTCCTTCTATAGTATTTGACCAAAATGAGCAGGCATTTTTTTCTGTTGTCTCCAGATCTGATGCCAGGGATGAAGGTTATTGCAGCGACACTTGAAGATATGCCGCTTAGTTCAGTGTGGTCTTCTGAGGGCCTCTGCTTGGGACACTGGCACAGTGATGAATGGTATACTAGTGATGGAGAGTAAGCTGCAGTCTATCAGTGGTGTGGGAGCTGAGCTCTGCCTGCCCAGTGCTCAGAATTCTCACTACTACAGGCTCATAACTCAGTAGGCTTTTATAGCATTGTGGTTTAAGGTGGACATGTAACTAAAATGTGACAGCATTATTGATTTGGTATGTCTGTGATAGATTTAACTGGACACAAAGTGTTACCTTTCTCTAAGGATAAACAAAAGAGGTCAGCACTGACTCAGACTACTTCTTATGGTTTTGACAGTTGTATACCGAAGCCACGACTTTAACACTCTGCAGAGGTGCTGATCCATACTGAAGCTGAACCACCTGTTCATTTTCCCAAAGAAATTCATAACTTGGCAACAGTCCTAACTTCATTAAAACAGTGCAAACTTTTATTTCTCATAGTGAATATTTTTATTTATACCTCACCACTTCCTGATTCATGCCATCAGCCCAAGTTTGGTAGAAATTAGAAGTTGAATGGTTCTCTGTGGATGTGAGGTCTTTCTTCTGCAGCAGAAGAGTATCTTCTGGATCCAAGAAAGTAAAATAAATTTTTGATTCTGAGTGGGCTGGGCTTAAAGGTGCGGCACTTCCTGTGGTACATCTGGCACTTGGTACACCGTGTCAGACTTGTAAAGCACCTTCCACAGCATCTAGCCAAGGAACAGCATTGTTAGCATCATGGAGTGTTTTTTGCCTTCCTCACAATGGTAGGACATGGTTGGACTATAATATTCCAAACACTGTTTCTTAATGCAAGCCTAAAGACTCATGCCAATTGCTTGGCAAAAATGAAATACTTTTGCCAAATTGTGGAGCAGCAACTGGTTAGTACATGTGTCTAGAATCCTCTCCCATGTTTCTGTTGGCTTCAGCATGCATGATTTTATGCTCATGTAACACAATTTAAAAAAACAAAAAGTTGTGGCATTCGTTAGTTGTTGTGATCTTTTAGATGGCAGGTCTTGTTGCCTCACTAACAACAAAAGAAAGGCCTTGACTTGCATTGCTGAGAGTAGGCACAAGCACCAGGACTGTTTTCTGTCCAATAAGGACAACTCTTGTCTTCATTGAGTATCTGGAAAGATAGAATAGTCTGCTGTCTTCTTCTTTTACTTGCTTCCAGGCCAGCAGTGTTCAAAAGACATGCTGTGACATCGGGATAGATTTTAGCAATGGAGATTTCTGGTGTCATCAAGGTAGGGTTAATAAATATGTTTCATTTAAGCAAGGTGAGAGAAGAAGAAGCTTTTAAATCACATGTGCAAAAATTTGTCTCATAATGGTCAATTTGTTTGTCTTGCATCTATAGCCATATGAATGGGGCCAGATGCAAAAATTTTCTGACAATTTTTTCAAAAGGTCTATTTCAACTGGTTTTATTAAGGGACCAATTGAAGTCAATAGTGTTGTGCTGCATGCTATGCCTCTCGGGTTGCAGCAAAGTAATTTGAAGTTTCAAGCTTTTGTCATACAAGCCCTTAAAATCTACCTGCTTGCTCATAAGGCATTTTATTAAAAATCTTTAAACTGTTTCTGACCTTCTCTAATGGAATTGTAATTATTCCTTTTCAGCATAACATGTAGTTGGAAACAAATGGCTTGCATTTTTCAGAAGTTAAATACATGGAGTGTCAGTGCAATTGAACGCCCTTACAAAGCTTTTGAATAGGCTGACTTGAGAAGGCAGGGCCTTGAAATCAATGGGAGTGCAAACAAAAAAAAAGGTAAACAGGGTCTTATTATCCAAAACATGGATAGTCCACAGTGATTAGCTCAAGTTTGTATTCCACTTTTCAAATTTTAAATGCTTTTTGCAGGCATTTCCTGGCTTGTAGAATTGCCTTAGGTAAGGTGAGAGAAGTGGTTGGTGTTTTCTATGAAAGCATGTGTAGTAAGTGCTTGGGCTTTCTCTATCTTCTTCATTCTGCGACGGGAAGATGTGCTGTGGGCATTTGTCCAGAATCAAATTTCAGGGGAAGTGTGTGGGACAAGTGGTGAGCACAGACTCACCAGGAGCTTTAGAGTGAATATTTTTCCTAGTTCAGTGTTAAGCAAAGCAGTCTTACCCACAAGTCATTAAATAATTGAGTATCCTCTGACTTACATGACTGCTGAGGCAGTTCTGTATTAACGTTCTTGTGAGACACAGAAACTGCCGTGGCTGTCTACAGACATTGGTGAATTGGTTCTCCTGTAGCATTACAGCTTGGTGGAGAGAGGGAAATTCCTGCACATTGTTAGAAATTTGAAACCTCAAAGAGTATGAGATTGTCAAGGGCAATGAATGAAAAACCAAAGCGGAGACTTCTTTGATTGGGTCCAACAGGTTGTTACTTACCCCATACTTTTACCGGCTGTAAAATACCTGATGTAACAATGAGATAAATTGTTCCTAGAACCCAGGGGAGAAAAATATTCCACAAAAAAATTAGATGGCGCAAATTCACTCTTTTTAATCAGGTCTGAGATAAGTATCATGAGGAAATCCTGCAAAAAAAAAAAAAATTGAATAAGATTTTGTTAGTCATTTAATACCTTGTTATTCAAGCAGATTTTTCTTTCACTTGCTTTGTTCTAGGTAGGTGTTGTAATTTCAAGTTTTTATTGTTTGGGATTTTTTTGTGTCGTTTTTCCCCCCTTTTTTTTCCTCACCCTGAAAAGCTTTGTAATTATTATGCTATTTTGAGGGTTTCTATCTGCTTAAGAAAAGGTCAGAACTGTTAACATCTCTGTATGATGTCAGTGACAACACTGTCTCCTAGATGAAATTGGCAAGCAAGTTGTTCATGCTGTGTGTGTAACTAATCCTGCCTTCTGATACTTAAGTTTTCGTAAAAGGAAGGTCTGAATTGCCTTTTCTGCGGTTATGAGCAGTTGTGGACAGCAGTTTGAGTTCAATGAGAACTGTGCTTTAAGACCTGGATGTCGCTTTGAAAAAATAGCAACCCTCTCCTCCCAACTGGTACCATCAGATATCTTAAAAGTCAAATACATGGGCTTGTATTTTTTATATGTTTTGAAAAAATTTTCAAAGTTCATTATTTTTGTTTAAAGATTATTAGCTTATGAAACCTTTTGTCTTTATTGACATACTTTGCTTTGAAACACGAGGTATCTTTTAAAAAACATCAAAAATTCTAACACCTCAGGCCTGAAAAGACAAATTCTTGAACACAGTGGTAAAACACTCTGAGGCACATGCATGAAGCTGCATACTTGCCTAAGTGTTTGCAGGCCTAAAGTATTTTTTTTTCTTTAATTCTGTCATTCTCTTTTCCCATTGCCTTGGAAAAAAAGAGATTCTACCAATTATGGCACTTTATTTTCTCACAATACGCTACTTGGGAATTGACTATACTGTCTGATTTCTGTAAAATATGTAAAATCGTGCTGATTACTATAATTTGAAGCAGTTTGCTCTTAATGTTGTTCTTAGAAGAGTTTAACTTTTTTTTTTCTGAACCCTTTTCCAGTACCCAAAAACCTTTCTTTAATATCTTTCTGAAATCTGTTTTTTGAGACTAGTTCTTTTTCTTCCCTTTCCTCCTCTGCCAATACTCCAGTGTTAGTAAGAGAAAAGTAATAGATTATTGCTAACATTTCATAGAGAGAAATTATGCTGAAGAGGTGACTCATTTTGTGCTTAACAGGCAACTTTGGATTTCCTGACTTCCTGGAAGTTTTTTGGGGGTTACTATGATTATTGGTGAAATATTTATAGTTTCTGTTGTTGATTTAGTTCATGGTATGGTTCCTTTATTCCAGAAGGCTTTACCCAAAAGAGCTAGCCAGGTAGTTGCTATCAAATGTTTATGATATTAATTTAAGCTTTGCCATTGTAATACTGTAACAGAGAAATACCCTGGTGTATTATGTGATGGGTACGTTTTTATAGACCTTAAAAAAATAACTGACTTCTTGTGGGGTTACTCTCTCTGGAAAGCTGAAATAGGTGTGTGTTAGACTTCAGTTCATGATGTTGGGTCCTGATGTGGGACGGTGTTTGAATTAGTCCATTAATTTGAATATGTCCTTAAACATAATAGTCGACATACCAATGTATGTATGATAACTTAACATCCAGCACTAAATGCATTTTAGATGTAACTGTAGAAAATGTAATGAAGCTGAGGGAATGCTACACGTGGTTAACATAGAAATACTTAGAAATAGTTTTTTTTTGGTGGTGAGTTCAGCACCAAGTTACTTTATGTAACAATCAGATGTAAGGAAGAGGAAAACAGGCTTTTTTCAGGAGTACCCACTGATGGGACAAGAGGCAATGGACACACATTGAAATACAGGAAATTCCATCTGAACTGACCAAACTGCTTCTTTTTCTTTCAAAAGTGTGCAGAAGGTCAGATGCTGGATGGCATTACTCACAGGTTCCATCCTTTAAGATGTTCAAACTTCAGCTGCCTGGGTCCTTGAGAAACCTTTTCTGCTTGGAAGTGGTGGGAGGAAGGGGCACTGAAGCTGACTAACATTCAAGACAAAAAGGGGAATGTCGTGGTGTCCTCCAACCTCAACTGCCTTGTGATATAACAGAAGATGTAGCTAGAGACCTGATATGAGCAAAGAAGTTATGCATGCAGCCCAAAACTGTTGTCCTGATTTGCACTCTGACAGAAACTGTACTGTGAAACTGATGAGTGCAGTATGCTCTGGATGTCACAAGCTTGCCGGTTTTCGGAAAGCGATGAGAGAAGTTTATACTAGGAAAGGTGACCAAGGAGTTAGAATGTAGCAGTTATTGCTTATCACAGAATGGTTTGGGCTGGAAGGGACCTTAAAAATCGTGTAGTTTCAAACCCCCTGCCATGGGCAGGAGCACCTTCCCCTAGACCCCCTTGCTCAAAGTCCCATCCACCCTGGTCTTGAAACACTGCTAAGGATGGGCATCCACAACTCTGGGAAAATGCTCACATTTTTTTGTTTATATTTGTTTGTATTCTCAGTGATGCATGATTTCAAATAGAGAAATTGTGTGTATGAAGCCTGACTGTATTCTTCCTTTTTATTATTGTTTTCTCTTGACATCCATTTTAGGCTGTGGTTGAAGAAGAAGTAATGAGCTGAGAGGCCATTTAGTTTCATCAGCTTCTGGATTTTTGTATGGGGTGTTCCATTGCATGAACAGAGAGCACTAGAGAAATGTGATTTTTAGTCCTTTGTGATTTTGAAGATTTGCTTAGAATGTTTTGACTTACAGTGCTTGTAGCTCTGAATCTTATGTGTTGGCATTTCCTGCTACAACTAACAAAAGAGACTCTCCCACTTTGCATAGGAAAATTTGGGGTCTGCAAGAGGAACAGAAGATAAATCTGTTCCTAGAGAACTAAAGGCTATTTGGAAGGTTTTTAAAAGAAAAAAGTAAGAAAATTTAAATACAAACATGGACAAACTTGAAGTAGCTGAGATTTCACATCTCTAGGATGAATTAAGAGTGTTAATTCATTGCTGTCTCAGGGAAGGATTGGGAAGTAGATTCGAATGTGACAGCATCTTAATTATACCTGAAACAAATTTCTATTTTCCTCTCTTCCTCTATATCCTTCTTTATAAGTCAGTTAAATTCATCCCTGTATTGTTTCTTTGCTGTACTTGATTGACTGAAATTCACTTCCTAGGAAATGAAAGTATTTCCTGTCTGAAAAGGAGTTTTCCAAGTATTACAAATCCAAAACCTTCTTATCCTCTTTTGTTTTATTAGTAATTCCAGTTCATGTTTTTTTTCTTCCTGCCTGTCACTTTTAAGTAATTAACTGTATATGAGAATCTGCCCTTGAGATTTGAAGAGAGTTGAAAGATTGATCCTTGAAAAAGGCCAATGATTTTCAGTCCCTTTACATTAAAGGAAGATCTAAGGATTGGAAGGAAAAACATAGTGTTGTATAGGATTACAACTCTGTGCGTGTAAGGCACAGTTTCTTGTACTGTGGAGAGAAGATAGATCTGTGCCCAGTTTTTGATTTTGTTTTTCTGTGTTAGGTAACACCAGAATACCTGCAATAAGTTGAGAATTGTCTGTTTGAGGGTCTTTTGTGTCTTGTTGATGCTCACTTGGCTCAGTTTGTTGTTAAAGTGAGCTTTTGGCTGAATTTGGGGAGGAAGGGGAGGAGGAGAGAGCAAGTGAATTTTCAAGGAGTGCTTCAATGCCCTGCATGTAAATATAGAAAATTTAAATAGGTGTTTAAATTGATAGATGGCTAAATCATGTCTTAGCCTCTTCTGGGATAAAGGGAGAAATAATTTATATATATATATGTATATACACCTTTCATGAATGAGATTGAATTTATGCAGGACAGGCTAAGAAAAAACAAATTTGGATGAATATAACATTAGAACATAGGATTTGATATTTGAGGCAAAAACTGTTGAATGATTTTACATGCAGAAGAAATGGAATGTTTATTTGCAGAGTTTGTCAGTAAAATCATGTGTGGCAACCTCTACAGAGGAGTATGCTCTGAAAAATCTTTGGCTATTGGATAATGTTTTTTTTTTCCTAGACAGCTGGCAGCTACAGCAGTTTTGTGTTTTAAAGACTGTTACAGCAGTCTTCCAGGTGTTTTTTAATGGTAATGGTGTACAGTGAAACACAGTGCTGTTGTTGGCATCTTTAAGACAGATAGGATTTTTAGGTTTGGTGTTAGATTGTTTAAACTTATCTTTCTGTGAAAGATTTACAAATTCGTTTGTTTTTTCATCAGTTCATTGACGATTAGCCTGATTGTTTATTAAGTCTCCTTTTTTCCTTTTGATATGACTGTGATTCACAGCTGTGTCTGTATAATGTAAAAAAAGAAAAGTCTTGTCAATACACGTGCTTAAAATATATAGGCATGTGTTGAAACTTGGCTTTGTTTCAGGCAGACATACTTACTAAGGGGCTGTTATTTTTGCTGGATAGTCTTTTTAGCTGCTTCTGAAATACGAGATGTTCCTTGGCTTCCCACATTAACATTACTGCAGGATACTTTGACTAAAAGTTAACACAAGAGTAAGAGCATGTGCAGGAAGACTGTCTTTCCCTCACCCAAATGTATTGTGGTAGAGCAGATTTGAGAAAGTATGAAGATTCCTAAAGACGTGCTGTGAATTGATAGCCTAAGTATATAAGAAATTACTGAGACTTAAAGATGTCCAATTTTTCCAGTTGTAACCATCCACGACTTTGGAAATTGCCACAAAAAAAGTGGGAATGTTTACATTGGTGTGTTCAAACTTCTTGGTCACAAGAAGCAATGGTTCTTTCCAGCCTTAGCCTATGTGTTAGGAAAAGTGTTGAAACCTTTCCTGGTAGTCAGGGAGCTGTTTGGATATGGCTTGTCTTCAGGCAATGCTGTTAGCCAGGACTGGCAAATGGAAGAAAGTGTGGGCAACCTTGGTCTCTGAGTTGTGTCTTGATTTGGTAATTGAGGTAAGAAGAGCAAGTAGAATTTGCATGTGGACAGGAGATAAAATGTGAGGATCTTGCCAAGTAGTGTTTTCTTCCCTCTTTGTGACTGGTTTTGTGCTCTGCAGAGGTAGGCTCAGGTCTGCTGCCAGTATGTGTAGTAGTGTGACTCATTTTTTTCAGAATTGTCTTAATGTTCAGGATACATGTGCACACACATTTCAGCATTGTATCTGTAAAGGGAAAAAAAGGCAGTAGTCCATGTTGCTCTTAGTGATAAGTAGTACATTTACTAGCGAAACATATCTCAAGAGCTCAAAAAGTTCTCATGATCTGCCCTTTTCTGATTTTTTTTTTTAATATCCTGGAATTTATTTAATTGTAAACCAAACCTAGTCTTTTTACATTTGATAGAGAAAATGTATTTGAGGCATTTGGAGGAATTACAGGGTTTGTGAGTACCAGATTTTTGTGTTAACTTTTGGATACTATTGCTGAGGTTAAGCCAAATGGGAGGAATTTGGAGTGCAGAAAGTTTTGTCTGGAAGGCTAGAGGAGTAAACCATCAGAAGCTGGGGACAGATTGTCTACAGTGGGATACAGTATCTTCTGGGAAGAGCACGTACTACTTGGTACTGACGTTACAGCTGCCATCTTCAGTATCTAATGAGAGATAAGTACAAAAAAGTATGTGGTCCTGGCTGGTAGCAATTCCTTACCTCTGCAGATTGTTGGTGAAAACAAGGCCCTGTATGGAGGGGAGGTAAAACCACCAGGAGGCTTTTTGCCCTGGCAGAAGCTTGGAGACAGCAGGAAGTGTTCAAGACAGGGAAATACAGGCTTAGGGAATCAATTCAGAGGAAACCTGAGTTCAGATGTTGACAGAACTGTTGCGTGCAAGCGTGCTTTGTGGTCTGTACAGATCCTTCTTTGAGCTTTGAGAAGTGTTGAAAATGTAGTAGAAGTATTTTAATGTTGCTTTCCTAGACTGCATTAATGAAATAGCAAAACAATATGGAATTTTCTGAAACAAAGAGAGATGTAAGAAAGATGGGGACAGACTTTTTAACTGGGCCTGTTTTGATAGGACAAGGGGTAATGGTTTTAAGCTGTAAGAGGGTAGGTTTAGATTAGATATGAGGATTTCTTTGTAAAGAGAGTGGCCAAAGAGACTGCTCAGAGAGCTGGTGGATGCCCCATCCCTGGGAAAATTCAAGGTCAGATTGGACAGGGCTCTGACCAACCTGCTCTAGTTGAAGGTGTCCCTGCTCATTGCAGGAGGTTTAACTAGGTGACCTTTTAAAGATCTCTTCCAGCCTAAACTAGTCTGTGATCTTTTGTCTATCTAAAAACTTTGGTTTGTAACATATTTCTTTGGTGATCTGAAACACATCATTTCAAGTTTTGGATTAAAAAGAGGTGTTGAATGACCTTAGAGGATAAAAGAAGAGAGTATATACTCTCTCCAGGTTGAATGTGAAAGTCAGTGACCACCACTGTTACAAATAACCTTTACACAGATAAACTTAAAAGTGAAACCCTCAAGTGCCTTTCATGTTGTTTTTGGCAGTAAGTTACTGGTCTCAGTATAGGCAGAGGGTATAAAGTAGGCTATCTCCCCTCTGCCCCCCACCCCACCAAAAAAAAACCATTAGAAGTGTTCCCCCTGAACCAGCAACAGCCTAGAGGAAAGGCTGGAAGTGAAAACTTAACTGGATCCTTCTTACTGTTTTAAACAAAGGTATGGGTTTTTTTTTTCATGCACTCTGAGTGCCAGTTCTGTCATTTGTATCTCAGAACAGTCGTATCTATTGACCTATTGCTTTCCAACATGAGAGAGGAGGTATCCCTTTCAGTTTTGAATTGATTTGCTGTAATGTTTTCTGTGTGGTCTAGGTGGCTATTCATACAGGTTACAACTCAATGCCTGGAACCCTGACTGATTGCATCCAACAGCTTTGCCTGTCATGTAATAATCACATGTAGTACTGCAAATTTATTTTAGGTTTGGTCTGTCCATGAATGCACACATGCAGGAATCCATAGGCAGTAGCATTAAATCTAATGCGTAAATAAGCTCTGCCAAGCATTACCTTTGTATGTCCTTATAAATACGGAAGTTTGTTAGCTTGTCTGACAAATATGTGGCATTTCAGAAAAGTGTCCATGTCCACGAAATCTGGAACAAAACTGCTTCCAGCTGCTAACAAAGCAATCTCTGTTTCTGTTTGTTATGTTCCCTTTCTCCAGTCAGGTGTCTGGAGTCAGCTGCATGTGGGCTGCTATGGGGCCAAGTTTGCTCTGTCTTCACAACCTCTCACTCATGGCAGAGAGGGCCCATGTGCTTGTGATGTGTGGTTAACCAAACACCAGAATGGTGCTCCCCAGATTGATGTGGCATTGCTGGTGCAGCTCTTTTCTAAACCAAAACAAGTAGGGCTCCTCTGGCACACTTAAAGCTTTACCAGGCAGCTCTCATCTAGCCTCTTGTATTCTGTATGCTTAGCTTGGTGATTCCAGCTCCTCTGCTAGCAGATGATTACTGCTGGTTTTTGCTGGCCCTTGGGAGAAAAGAAGGGGAGGAGTAGTGGGATCTTGACATATACCTTTCCTTCCTCATTCCTCATCCTCATGATTATGAATGTTTCTGATTGTGGTGTTCTAGAGAGAGGGTCTTGGTGAGGCTTGCTTGTAAGTTTTGGGAACAAGGCGGATTTTTCTGGCTCATTTTTAATCTGAGCACAGTATGGGGTAGAAGCATCGATAACTATTTTAGTTTTCAGCTAAGATTTGGTGAGGTTCAGCCATGATAGCATTTGGCTCATTAATTTTAACTATGGAAATCAAAGTATTTTACAGAAGAGACAGACATGTATCTCTCTTTACAGATATGGAGAGGTGGAAAATTGTCCTGAAGGGCTGGTGGCAGATCCAGGAAGAGAGTCCAGCTCTGTTGGGCACTCAGTCCAGAGTTCCCACTATGAGACCAGTCTGGATATAAGGTCTCAAGCTCATTCCCTGGAGAGTAATACTCCAGCAACAGTAATATATGGTTATACTTTGAAATTGTTCAAGGGAAAGGGCTGAAGAGCAAAACCAAAAATTTTTAGCCGCAGGAGCTGCAAATCTTACATGTTTCCTGGAGAGAATTGCTCCCTTTATACATGAAACTAAGCCCAGACAACTTCATGGGCTGTCCACAGGTAATCCCTTAGATTCCTTTTCTGCACTTTTCAGCTTGGCCCCTTTGCACAATTAATGACTTCTATTTGAAAAACCTCTGCCTACTGTGTACCCCCAGTTCTCCTAAGCACTGTAGGGTTCTTCTGCATAAGTGTGTTTGTGTGTGTTTGCACACCCAAATGAAAGAGGGAGTATGGAACAGGCATGTGACCAATTTCTCTCCCATCATCTCCTCTCAGAAATTTTCCTCCCATTGTTATTGTCCTCTCTCTGTGTTTTGATTCCTTTCTTATAATAGAAAATTATTTAACTTATCTTTTCAACAGCCCAGCAGACGTTTAAGGAAAAATGTATTACTCTTGGAACACCAGCAGGCTGAGTGGACTGCTTTGTTAGCTGAGGTCAGCATGTGGTGTGCTTGTGCAGTGAGACTGGCATGTTCTGCCTCACATACCAAAGCCTAAAAGCATGCACACAGTCCTTATTTGGGCCTTTGCTGATTTGTGTGATAGCCCAGTCATGTTTCTAGTCCCTCAGGTGACATTCATTCATTTTCTTTTTTGTTCCTTTCACTTCCAACAGTGCTCTTCACAGTTAGACCTCAGCACAATTTACAGTTTTCTCAGGACATTGAAGACTACAGTGTCTCACTAGTCAGTTTCAGTGGCTACAATATTTTCTTTGAGCTACCAGTTCCTTAAAAGCCTCTTCTACTGACTGACTGTCATGAGCATTTACATATAGTGCAATCTCTTCTTGATCTACAGTACCTTTTTTTTCAGACCCCAAAAGACAGGAGGTACTGAGGTCACTTAGTGATCTGAGGTTAGTAAAGGTATGCCAATAGTCTGCTTTCTACATGCAGTCAAGCCTGTAAAGAGCAATAGGGACTGGCTGCATTTTCTGATGACCTTGGTGATGACCACTGATCACCTGGTGGTGACTCTTTGGGTCACTTTTCACACAGAACAAGGAAAAGTAGGCAGGGAGATTTTTCAAGTGCTCTTACTTGTTCTGTGAACAGTGACTGCTTACCAACCTTGACTACACCAGATCTGGTGGTTTCCTTAACACTGGTCTTTTAATTCTCGACTGCTGCAGGAAGTTACTCCTCTAACATTGATTTCTTCCCTGTTTTTATAGAAATATAGCAGCTTGCTAATAACTGAGAAGCTGACTAAAGCTCTCCTATAATAAATCTCAACTGTGTAGAAGGTACTTTTGGCGTGACTATTAAATGTTTAGGAGTTTATTGTAGACTTTCAATCAAAGGAATCTCTTGATTTCAGTGGGTACTAAGAATGTATTAAAACTGTAGGACTTAAGTAATAGTTACATATCATCAGACAATTTATATTTTAGAACCACTGAAATGCAAGTTCTAAAGATACATTCTTCCCATTGTGTATTCCTTTCCTAAACCCTCATTAGAAGCCTGCACTATGTTTCTAGTCCTGAGAAGAGACACTTGTTAACTTCCTATATGGTGAATAATGTTTGCATTTCAGCAGTGTTACACACAGTTTGAGATCTCCCTTTGAAAAATCTAAAAGCATAACCAGTAGTTTTATTATCCTACTGCAACTTGTGACTGAAGTAGAGAAACAGCCTTAGTCAATATTAGTTAACAAGCCTTGCATACTATGGGATGTAGGCAGACTTTGCAGCTAGTGCTTCTTGAGAGCTTTTCTTGATGTCCCATGTAGAGGAATTAGGCACAGTATCTTTGTGGCAATCTTAGACTAACTGAAAGAAATGAGACGAGAGAAACCCTTTCAGTGTGCAGATGGTCAGCTGCTCACTGGCTGCCCAATCCACGAGATTTTGTCAGCTGTGATGTTAATGTACAGCGTCACAAAAGTGAAGTCAGTGATGGGAAGCTTTCCTTACAGTAGGGAAGGGTGGGAGCTTGACTCAAGCAATCTACATCACTAAAAAGGTGCCTGTTGTAGGAATTCTTCTGCAGTCATGCTCAAGAAGTCACAGGGCCACTCAGAAAGCCAAATGCAACATAATTGCACCAAATAACATTTATTCTCACACCTTCTCTTTTGTTTATTTAAATCATATTTTATCTTAAATATTTGTAGCTAAGATATTTCTGGGAGCTGTGGCATCTTCTTAGGATGGAATAACTTTTCAGACCCTGGCATGGAGCTAAAGTTTGAGGTATACCAAGGAAGATTAAAAGTAGAATCACTTTCAGTTAATACACTGAAGGTGAAAAAACCTTGATTCTCTCACTTAATTTCCTCTTGTATGTGGCACATATGCCAGGACTGTCTATCTTGATCGTGAGTAGTTCCAAAAATTCATACTTTCTGTAGGTTATGCATCTGTATATTTGGAGTTTACAGTTTCATTTTTTTCCTGTGTTTGAACTCCAGCAGAAGTTTAGTTTCAGAAACAACAGGGTTTTTTTATCAGATTTTGGTTTTCAGGGTATTGATGGCAGGCTTTCCAAAATAGGCATTTCATTTGAGATGCTTTAATTTTAGTTACAGAATCTTCTGTGAGTGTTCCCCTTCAAAGTTCTTAATTCAGCTGCTGGGAGGATTGATGCAAAGTTGAACAAACACAATTGACTTGATCATTTCTGCACCTCTATTTCAGCAGGGATCTTTGGGGAAATGGTGAGTGGCAGAACTGTGCACCAGCCACGAGAAGCTCTCTGTTGTTACATGGTGCAGAGGCTTTCTGAGGCAAGCTGAAAAGTACTGTACAGGAAACTGAGCAGGGAAGCTGGGTCAGGCTGGCTGCTGTTCCTAATGCCTGTACAACGAGGAGCTGTAAGGAATGTTACTCACCAGCTGTGGTATCCCTGGTGCGGTGCCAGTTAAGTGATGTGACTGTGACCCTTCAAGCAGCTAGTGGTTGGACTTAAGCAGAGAGGATGGGAGTTTTCTTACGAGGCAGCAATTAATTGTATCATCTGAGACAGTCTGGAGTGGCAAAGTACTGCCTGGTGTGAATGGGTTGAGTGGCTTTTAATACAAACCTGGAGAATCTAGTATTTATTAAATGATTTGACTGGGGAGCTGAGTTCTAGTGACAGATGTTGTTGGGCCAGATAATTGTCTGGCAGCTCAGGTTCACTGCCACCTGGAATTACTGTACCCTTCTGTGCTGTTGCTTTGGATTTAGTAAGTATTTCTTTCCATAATGTATGAACAGTGTCTTTGTTTAATTCCAAAATGAGAAATCAGAATAAGAGCTGTTATACATATCGAATTTCAGATTGCAGGGATGTGTGTCTGAATTTCTTTGTTTTGTTATATTTCCTTTAGTACTTACTCATGTGTCCACAAAATCTAGTGGTTGTTAAATCACTGTGATAGTGAAAATAAAATTTTTCCAGTGGACATAACTCAAGCACCATAACTTCAGGAAGCAAATCGTACTGATTTTCACCCCCCCTCAACACTTCTCATCCCTAAGTTTTTGAACTAAACATTTTAAATTGTTAGAATGTTTAGTTCTCAAAACAAATTTCTGTAAGCATTGTTAGATTAATAAAGACAACTTGAAGTAATCCTAATGTGACCTTAAACTGTTTACAAACCAATTGAAATTCCTAGTTAAACTCCCTCTTCTGTCTTTCAATTTAGACTTAAAATAATGTCATGCAAGTAAGACCTGTTAACAATCTGAACAAAAACTTAGCCATTTTTTTACCTAGTTCACATTTCTGAATGTTACTCTGCTAATAGTGTGGGGCTTTCTCATTCTGGAATGTACTAGGAGTGTTGCAGGCAGTGGAGTTACTCGGCAGAAGTGCTGCCAACAGTGTCATGAAATACTGCTCTCTCAATTAGCAAAAAAATTTTTTTTTTTTCTGTGACTGTACCATTCTTCGTAAAGAGGATGGAATTTGGTATTTGTGAAGTGTGTGGTGTATTTAAGGAGCAGTCTTCAGTGTCAAACAAACCTCTGGGTTCCCTTCCAGCAGCAGTGTTTGTGAAGGAATACAGTGTCTCGCCTCTGCCTGGCAGGACCCGTTTCCTTTCCCACACCAGTCTGCTTTGCCCCTGAGTGTAGGCATGGAAAGGAGGATCACACATGGGCTTGATACCTAATGAGAAGAGGAACGAAGTGGTAAGAGTGTCTCTTTCACAGGCTTTTTAGTTCTTAAAGAAATTGGCTCTCATTTTGGTGTCTGCTTGTAAGAAAGTGGGTTTTGTACCTAGGCTGCTGAGCTTTATGAGCTCTAGAGGTCTCTCTATTGATTCAAAATGCTATGAGTGATAAATATTTATCTCCTGGGAACAGAAAAATGGATAAGAAGTATAGAGTAGTGCAAACATAAGTCAAATTTATTAAACCCCAATGAAGTGAAATTAAATTAAAATCCTTAGAAAGCAAGGTGAATTCCAAAGAGGGCAGATTCTTGGAAGAAATGAATCACAGCATTTCTTTGTTAGATCATTCCAGGAAAGTAAACAAGAGCTCAGAGTGTATGAGTTGAAAATTCAATAGGACTATTGATAAAAAGAAGAGAATTCACAATTCCACTTGGAGGTAAGGGACTTTACACACCAGGTAGATGTTCCTGCAGTTTTTATTTTCTGTGTGTTTATATAAGTAGTCTGTTTACTAACTGGTTTTAACAGCAACAGAATAGAGGCTTTTTCTCCTTGCCAGAGGTATTTATTGTAATTTTTTGAATTCACACATTAAATGTAGCTTCTGTTTTCTTTCTCTTTGTGTGGGCAACATGAGTTTTGTGACAGGTACCATGGAAGTGCTATGGAAAGAAAAACTGCGGAAGCACCTTGAATTTTCAGAGAGTAAAGTCTTTATTAAACAGGAGAAGGAAGTAATAAAACCAGGAGTAAATACAAGATTCATTGAGAAGCAGAGGTAATATGAAATCAAAGAAAGGAACTACTACCCCTGTAAAGCATCCTGACAAGGCTGATTTTGGATTAGGAGGAGAGATGGTATAAGGGGCTTGTAAGTAGCTAAATCAAAGGCTAAATTGCTTGTTATGTGAAATCTGGTGCATGGGAAAGGGGGAGTGAGGACATAGATTTCTGTAGTGATTTGTCTTTATGCTTTGTTTTTTCTCCTGTGAGTCAGAGGTCGCATCAGAGTTGTCAGAGCATAATTAGCTGCCCATATCTTGCAGAGTCTGGTTAGAGGCATGTTCTCATGCTTTGTGCCATTCAAAACACAATGCTAGCGCTTTTTCCTGCTTAGTTTTTCTAAGTGGCTGTGAATAAGCTTTTTCAAATAGTCTTTTTGGAAGATAACAGTTAGACTGCAATAACAAAGGCCTACAAGGCTGGGATACAAGGCTGGAATAAAGGCCAGTAAGAGATTTGAAATAACAATTTGACATGGTGAAAAGCCTTATTGTGGTTTTAAGAAAACTGAAAATCCTCCACAAATGTACCAAAACTGATTTACAGACAGAGAAGTATGTTTGTAGTGACCTTGGGTCTGAATACCTGCTTTGAAGATTTGACCAAAATGGTTTGCAGATCAGAGAAATAAAGAGCATGTGTAGTAAGTATACAGTTACACTTGATGTCTGGAATGAAAAACAAAACTTCAGCTCTTATTTTAAGGTTCTCTGCACTTTTTTAAATACAGAATTTGTGACTGTTATTTGTTTGCTAAAATTGTTCAGTGACAAATGTGCTTTTGTGCATCTGAAAATATCTATTGAAATCAGAGAGCAGAAGGACATATCTCATGTGCTAACTCTACTTTGGTGTCCTTACGGAGGTTTTTCTTTTCTGTTCATTAGTTTTAAGCCAAAACAATTTATATTGTGCTAGTAAGCTTTTCATAATGAGCTGTATAGCCCATAAATAAGAGAGGCCAAATAAGAGTGTGTAAGTAGTAAGAAGTATTTTTTATTGGCGTTTTACCAGTTTATATAGATGTCAGTAGTATTAAAACCTGAAAGAAACCAGCACTATGGAAGCACAAATGTTCTTAGACATTTCAGCATCCACTGTGCAATATGCATGCTCAACTAAATGGAATAGAGTTCTTCAGGTTTCATCCCTGTTCCCTATTTATCACATGACTCTGAATTTTACTTTGCCTTTGTTTTCTTCCTGCCTTCTGTAAATGCATATATCTTAAGTTCTATGATGTAGTGTTAGGAAAGGTGATAACAGACAAAACTCTGCCCTTCCAGTTTTTTTCTGCTTTCCTATTTGGAGTTTTGAACAGTCACAACTGAGAATGGAGCTTTTCTCCAGACAGAGGTCTCAGTCTTGGTTGTGAATCTCTTTTTTATTTCAGTTCTCTGGTGTTTGAAGGCTTGGGTAAGGTCTCCCAACTTCTCAGCAGAAGAGAGCTGGTGTTTCAAGATGCTTGGGACCCTCTGCTTGCTTACCATTCCAAGAACTGTTGGTAGCTCATGTTCCTCATTGCTAGAAGCAGCTGATCATGGATCATTAGTAGAAAATACCTTGTCATGAAAGGAGGGAGGAGGATCTGTGTTCTGGTATGGAAAGCAAAGAGAGAAGAAACAGCCTGGTTAAGATGAAATATTAAATCTCTGGGAGGTTGTGTTATGTGTTTCTCAGCTCAGTAGGGTAAACTGACATAATCACATCGATGATTTGGGGACATCCATTGAAATTTGCCTTTTAGTCAGAACTGAGGATCAGATGGAAGGGTATAATCATCCTTTGCTATAGATTAAGCAATGTTTAATTCAGGATATGAAAACAGTTTCTATTTGTTTTATATTCAAGACTAGAGTGGACTGTAGAAGGCACAGTGTTCCTGGTTTACCCTTTTGTCTTGAACTGAGAGGTGTTGTTATATTTTGCCAGAAAATCTGTGTGTCATTAGAACATTTTATTTACTATGTGTGAGAGTTAGGTAAGTAGTTAAAATTGTAAAAATAGCCAGTTCCAAAACAGATGAGTTTCATCTTCAGTTAACTTCTGATTTCTGCTTAATAACTTTATGTAGAATATGTCTCAGGATGCTGTGAACTAGGGTGTATTGTGAAGTCAGTTCAAAAATCTTGTCAGTGAGAATTTGGGAATAAAGCATCATCCCAGAGAGAGGTAGAAACAATAGAGCTTTAAATTAATTTAAGTTATAAAAGTATTGGGGAGACCAGTTAAATCATTGTCACCAATTACTGTGATGCTCTGAGTGCATACAATCATACAGTTTTCTACTGAGACTGCCTGCCAGATACCTGCCCTTACCCTTGAGGGTGTGTAGTTCCCTTAGCACTTGACCCACTGATTGCAGGGTCGGGTGGAAGGGGTGGGAGGAATGGAGTATGTGCATGTGCTATCTTGTCCATAGTGTCAACAACCACCAGCAGACTGTGTTAAACTCTTGTAGTGCCATCAGTTAATTCTGTTTTACACCACCTGTGAGAAATTACTGATGCTGGGACTGCACAATTAGGTTTAGCAGCTTCTTGTGGTTGTAAATGAGCCAAAAGAAGCGTTAAGTCAGCCATATGCATATTTTTTGACATAAAATAGTTTATATAACAAATAGGAAATACTAACTAGAAAAAAAATAGAAAATGTCACACAGATACAAGACTGGCAGATTAACATCTCTTCCTCCCACCTGTGCACTGCCATTTGTATACATGAGCAAATCAAAATGCCATTTTTATAGATATTTCTGTTTCTGATCTTTTTTGTGTTTGTATTAGAGGAACAAAGAAACTTGTTTGAACTGAGCTAGTTGTAGACCTTGCTGGGGATAACTTCTTCTGTTGTTTCTTTTAATTTATTGTGTGGTTCCTTTGCATCTCTGGAAGATGAGATTTTCTTCTTTATTTACAGACCTTGTGGATAGAAATTGTTGTGTCAGACAAGTTATTTTTGGCTAAACACAAAAGTGCTTAAATTGACTACCAGTGTTTTGTAGAAAGGGGAGATGTAGTCTACATTCTGCATGAAGGTGAATGAGTGAAAAAAATTCTGGGCTTGTGACGGCTATGTGATAAGTGATTTTTAAATTTTTCTACCAGTTTCTGGTTTTGAAAGTATTAGTCAGTTAAAAGATGACTTGGAGTAAAATCATAACTGATTTAGCTTGGACTTCATGTCACCAGAAACGAAATGTCGAAATTTCATGTCAGCTTTTTCTTTTTACATAAGCTCATTGAATTGGGACCCATACCTTCATATGTTTTTGTAGAGTGCCTTGGACTTCACAGAGGCATTATGGGGCTTCCACAGGGTGGCACCTTGTAAATAATATGATTTGATATACATCTGACCTAACTTCTTACCATCAGTGTGTCCTCTCCAGAGTGACCTTCAGTTTGGTAGCTGATTGCCATCAATATCAGTCAGCACCTGGTGGTTTCTTACTGTTTTGGTGGCACTGTTCTGTCTTGGAAAGCATTTATTTCAAAGGTATATTACAGCATCTAGTGTCAAAATCTGTGGGTAAAGGTTCACAGAATCAGCTGATGATCTTAGGGAAAAATGGTTAAGACTTTGGGCAGATGTAATGAGTGAACATCTCCCATATATGTGCATTCTATTGCACTCAGAGAACACCAGCTGTGATTTTAATATATTAATAGGGGCAAGGTTGATATGTGGTGAGGTAGAGGGGTGGGAAGAAGGAATGTTCTTCATCAGCATTAGTCATCAAGGGGGAATATGACTAAGTAATGTTTGGCAATTTTTGTTAAACAACCTGTGAGAGGATGTGCAAGGTGCAAATGATGGCCCTGAGAGGTTACCTTCTGCAGTCTTCCCTAGAAAAGGAAAATGTATTTCTTTGGATGCATCTAAAGATGGTTGTATTAGCACCTTTGTGAAAGAGACAAGGACTACATTGCATGGCAAGCATGCCTTTTAAAGGTGGAAGAAAAGTTTGAAACTTGTGGCTCAGTGCTTTTGGGTGGGCAAAACCAAGTCAGTGAATTTTTTTTTCTTTCCATTGCCTTTATATCTAAAGGTTAGACTAGGACAATCATGAAACTTTAGCAATGGCGAACAAAGACACGTTTGCTTTGCCTCCTTGCTTTCTCTGAAGAAGGTCATTTATTGTAACAAACTGGACCCTTTTATGTTCTAAACTTAACCCAAACAAGCACGCATTGGCTACCTGCCGCTGCAGTGTCGCTGCTGCTGCATCCCTTTTCCCAGTCAGCTCTCTGACCAGGTGGTGTCCATGTGTCTCCCCAAACAATCACTGCCTCATGCACAAGGCAAGCACATGCCAGTCATACAACCTGTTCTCTGGTTACACGACCCGCATCTTAGCTGGCTGTTAGCTGAACCTTTCCCAGAGTGCTTTCTGTTGAGCAAGAGTGAGCAGGATTTTTTGTCTCTCGCGTGAAACAATATCAAACTTTGTATCCACCTACCACTCCAGCAGTATACTATTCCTGGCCTTTAAAATGTATGGCAGAGAACTTAGGCTTCCACAGATATGAGGATGCAGACACCTTCTTTCTCTGTGCAGACATTAGTGCATGCAGGTATGACTGCAAAAAATGAGAAAGCATTGAAAGCCACATTTGTACAAGGATTTTATATTGAGGCTTGAAATGAGACAGTGAAAATTTGAGTTTTTTGTGAAAGTAAATGAGGGAAAGAAGAATCAGGGGTACTTTAACAAGATCATGTTTTGACAAGTGAGCCAACAGTAAATTCACAGCAATAATATTCATGGCACATGAGGACTAGCCAAACCAAAGAACTGGAATTATATAAGTTTATCTGTAGGATGGAAAGCAAGGAGAAAGCTGCTTCCTGTTTTTACCAGGCTTTACTGCAGGCTGGAGCTGAGGGGACATTGGCCTTACTGTCTTGTACTGTAGCTTGTGTGATCCCTCTAGTAATGCTGATGTCTTAATTGAAAGCCAGATAATTTCTCAAAGTGTGTTATAATTACCTAAATGATGAATGCTGTGGTAATCCTAGCTGATAAGATAGTGACTGGTCCTTTCCCAAAGGAGGTGGTTTTCAGTTTGTGAATGTTTTTTGCTTGTGGTATCACAGCTCAATAGTCTTATTTTAAGCACTTTGTAATATGGACTATTAGAAGCAATTATCCTGACCCACTCACTGTCTTTCATGTTGGCTAGAAAACATGGATATTGATGGCCAAATGTAAAACTTCTCACTAGTCTGATCTGCCCTTGTGATGGATCATTCACTTTTCCACATGCATTAACCCCCTTACAGTATAAAACACTGAAAATAATACTTCTGCAAATTGCACTGAATAACTACTTTGAAGAAAAAGAAAAGGACTTCTTGAATGTGACTTCATAAAATAAATTAATAGAAAACATTAACTGGTATTTCAGCTTTCATTTAGTCATACTAGTTATCTTCTTGTACCTCCTGATTAAAATCTGCTTCCCAATATGTTTTTCCACTGACATGTCTTTACCACCTGTTAGTAAGAACCAATGTAAAGTGGAGTCAGTATGACTTTATCCTGTGCAAATACAATTCACCCTGGCAAGAAGAACTATGAAAAATCCAGTTTCTCCCTTGAAAATCTTGATCTCCCATTGCTGGCAGCCAAGAACTGCAGCTTCTTTTGTTTTAGTGAGGTTGAAACAATTGCAGTAACCTTTTGCTTCTGTAGTGAGCTGAATCGCAGTTTTTTAATGGAGGGTTTCATAGGAAAGGGTGTAACTGAAATGTTGTCACCATTGCTTAGGATTGTGGTTTCCCTTTCAAGAGTTTTATCAAGAGCTGAAAAGTTTCTTTAGTTTTAGAAAAACATATTTAACCATATAAAAATATTTGAGCAAATAGTTTTCTAGAAGAACAGTGTACTAGTGTAAGACTTGTGAAGAAGTCCTACTTAGAAAATAAGTTGTCTCTAGTTGGTCCATTGTTCAAATGAACCAGGAAATCTATTAGTAATCTCTAGTGCTGTCACACTCTGGAGAAAGGGAAATGATCCCTATGAAATAACCTGTGTAATGAACATACCAGTGTGTATAAATGTACCTAGCTCTCTGTTGAGGAGGACCTCATTTTATTGATGCTAATTCTCTGGTGGTAACTGCTGGTCTTGAGCTGCAGTTCAAGACCACATCCTGTATTTGCAGTGGTCCACCTCTTGAAGTCAATGTTTCATTGTCTTTCATTTGTTGTTTTAGAAGCAAGGCAAATTGTTGCTATTTTGAGAACCAATAGTCTAAACATTTTTGTTATTATTTTTAAAGGGCTCCCCCTTAGATGCTTTGATTTTTTGAAAGCAACCCTAATGTTAGTAGGAGAAAAGGTTTGTTGTCTTTTAGTTGAGTAAATTCTCATAGATAGTCCAAAATTATTGTGCTTTGTCACTTATGCTTAACAATACTAAGACTGACAAAATGTATACATGTGGTTGTGTGATATATCCCCAAGTGTTAGCTCAGAATTTTAAACTCACGTTGGAAGGAGTGGTAGAAATTGTCAGGCAATTGCTGCCTAGTGGGCATGTTATTTTCAAAGCAGCTTAGGGGCAGATATGTGTGAAAGATCTGTTTGGTTTTGTTAATTTATTTTGTGCCTTTTGTGAAGGTTCAGGTTCAACTTTGTCAAGTCTAGCAAAATTGAAAACTTTTATTGGTAAAGCCATGTGTTGTTAGTCAGCAGTCCCCAATGTCTGTCCATGATTCTGCCACTGATTTTGTAGATGACATAGAACAAGGTGGTTCCCATCCCCTTGCCCCCACCCAAATCCTCTAAAAGTTGTTGTCAATAATACTAGTTTCCTTGGTCAAACACTTATATGTAAACTAAGTTACTACTCTGTTTGTCTTGAAGTGGTTGAAAATTCTTAAGTGTCTATCGTACTGTAGTCTTAAGATACTGTGTTAAAGAAAATAAAAAACACTGAAAATATGAAAAAGTTCAGTAAAGCACCATATTTTTACCAGAGGAGGAAGTCATTCCATGGAGTTTCCCTAAAGAAGGTTCTTAATTTTTTTTGAGTAATAGCTGCATTTCAAGCTTCTATTAGCTTGACTTGGAATGTTAGTCATGTTACTGATGACAAAACTGAATGAGTAAACTTCTTAAAAAATTAGAGGTACTTACAATTGCTGTGGCCTAAGTTCAAGTTCCAGAGGGTTAAATATGTTCTTAATACTTAATTTACTCCAACAGCTGACTTAACCATGGAAAAATGTATAGGTGCCAAGGAGACTCTCACAAGTTGAATAAGCTAGTAGCCTCTGGGAATTTCATCCTGATACAGATGGTACATATTAGGGGCTCTTGTGGGAAAACTGTGTTTTATAGAATGTGAGGGGAAAAAAACCAGTGTAATTCACAAGATGATGAGAATACAAATGCTTTGTTGAAGGAATTTTTACTGTAAGCAAAGAGCAGACAGGCAGGCAATCAAATTCAGTGGGAACAGAAGAATTAAAACTTAGGTTATACTATAAACAATGCATAAGTGAATCTTACCAGCATGCCTGGCAATAAGAAACAGGTAATCTATACTACTTTCCTTAAGGAACCAAGGCTTTTTTCTCACTTTTACATATCCTTCTGAAAGCAACGAGAGTCTTGAGGATGTTAAGTTTTTCCATATTTTAGGAAAATTACTACCTTGTGGAAATGAGGACAAGCCCAAACTAGTGCCACCACTATAGGACAGGACAACATAGAGGTTGATACTGGCCTTTCCCACTTGGGTGGATGGGTCCCGCTTCCTGACCCATCAGCCTAGATACTCGTCAACACTTGCTAAGTCCTCAGAAATGTGGGAGGTTTATCCTTCCCCTAGAAACTAAAAAACACCCTGGAGAGAAGCCTTGGGAACACATGAAAATGCCCAAGGTACACAGGTCACACCCCATACAAAATCTGGGTGAAGTGGGGGCTGTTCTGAGAACTGCTTTTCTTAGTCAAGCCTTCCAACTTCTTGTGAAGCATTTAAGCTTTAATAGTATGACTTCTTTTATTTTTTCTGTCCCCATTTTGTAGTCACTGTCTGACAAGGTGATGAGAGAAACAGTATTACAGGTCTGCTACCTTGTGTGAAACTTGCAAGACTAAGACTGTAACTTTTCCATTTTTCTGTAACTTCTCAAAAATCCCGCTGCTTTCTTCTAATGTTGTATTTTTTAGCATGGGCCCTAGCAGATCTAGGGAAGTATGCTTTCCCTCTAGTCATTTTATTGACCCCTCTGAGGCAGAAGAGTAAAATGTTGAATCCCATTCTGAATTTCTGCTCTTGGTATGATAAGGAATGGGAAACAAAAGCGCACACAGAGTTTGTCCATCTGCCTTTGCTTTCTGATGAAACCTGGTAATGTTGGCTAGGAGTAAGAGGATAAATGAACTCTTTTTATAGAGAATATCAGCTTGAACACATCGCATGTTCAAAATATGTCAATATTAACAACATTTAGAGGGAAGTGAACAAAGAACTTCAAAAGGTAAGAACAATCACAGTCAAAGAATGAGAGTTGGGAGGTAGAATTGCTGGTAACTCCATATCCTCATGTTTCTTCTGAATGAATAACTAATTAGAAACTTTTTATTCATGGTTAATTTGGTAACTGATTCCCAGTCATAACCCTTAATCTGGATTATTTCCTAATTGTTTGATGAGTATCAAACAATAACCAGCTCCACCATTTTTTAAAAATTATATTCTCATTTAAAAGTGTGGTGAAAAAGATCCTTTTTTGTGCCTCCTGGAAGCAGACAATAGGAAATGAATGAGCTGTCCTAATTCAGAGCATTAAAGTAAAAAAATCCAAAAGATTTGTTTAGAAATACTTAATAAGCAACTCTTGTCTTCTTTACTTACTAAAAGAAATTGTTTCCAGGGGAGGAAGTGGGATATTAGAGAAGCTTTTATGCTATGCTCCCAAAGAACACTGTTTTTAGTCACTACCTTTGTTCTGGGACAGGCAATCAGCATGAAGTTATTCCTTGCCCCTTAAACTCCTAGCCCCAAGCTGAGGGACCACGAATGTTGAAAACAATATGTATTTATAAGACAGTTACTTCAGGCATTTTGGGGGAACTCTGGAAGAAGATATGAGAGACAAACAGAAAGGTTTTTTTAATCTCTAATTGAAGATCTTAATGCAGATTTAGTCTCCTTGGAGGAGCTGGATGGATTGACTTGCAGTCTAGGCATCACATTGCCTACACAATTATGTATGCTTTTAAAGGCTAAAATACATGGGCAGCTGCCAGATACTCAGTGTAGAATTATGGTTATCTGAACACATAGGACAAGCATAGCTGTATTTTTTTTTCTGGGGGTTGTTCATGCAGGAAACAGCAGTGGCAGATGTATGGATTCTTGTACATACCTTGTACATACCTACCTACATACCTACCTGGATTCTTGTACATACCTACCTACAACCATCACATTTCTGAGTGGATGGTTGGTTGGGGGATGACAAAAGAGAAGAGCAGAAATAAATCAAAGAAAGTGCTCAGTGCAAGTCAATATACTAATGTAAAGCCAAGGTTTTTTAATTTTTTAGTTCCATGGAACATACTCGTTTAATTAATGGTGTTGAAGCCCTACTCCAAAATCTCTGCCAAATGCTTAGGTCACTGGCAGATGAACCTTGGGGGTTCCCCCACAAATTCTCTACTATAAAAGCAGTCAGTAAGGGTAAAAATGTGAAAATTGTGTGGTTCAATAGTTATGATGTTTACATTAAAATTACAGTGGAGATTGAGCACTTTAACTTAGCAAACATATTTCTTGTAGAAAATACGTAGACTTGAGCTTAAACACTTTCACAAGCTGTAGTTTGGAGGCTCACAGGAAACTGGATGTGTGTTGGTTTCCAGCACAATAACTGAGGCTAGGTAACAAGAATCTGCTTATGGTAGCCCCATTTAAGACTACTGAAAAAAATGTAGCTCTATCCCATCCAGAACCAGTACAGAAGTGCTATACACCTCTTGCCTAGAGTCTTTAAAGTTAGCCTGTGAAGGAGAACACTTGTTTACTGCCACTATATGCTCAAATCTGTGAGTGTGTTCTGGGATGTCATGAGTCTGAAGTGAAGTGTGTTTAGTGCCACAGACAGCTACTTTTGTGGGACTGCTGCTGTGAAGCATCTTTTTTTAAGATGGGACTGAAATTAGATGCTGAAGCTGGTAACATGCCACTTTCAGAAAATGACAAAATTCCACTGGCATTTTCTTTACCATATTGTTGCACTTTCCTGTGTTTCCTCTAGCTAATGTATGTATTTGTATTAGCTTAACTGTTGTCTTTTTAAGTAATTACAGGTTTGAAACAATCAGGTGCTGTGTGTTCGTGTACAGATATGATGGCAAATAGAGATTAAGTGGATTAGGTCATTTAAAGGTTGGACAGTCCAAGGGAATATTTACCAGCACATATTGTTCAGTGTCCTCTTTGGGTAACTGATGTCATAATTTGTCCTTATTTTTGACAAGTGCTGTGAGATGTTTTGATGAGAGTTCAGACTAAAAATTGAGGTAAATGATTCTCATCTCTTTGTGAAAGGTCATGTCTGGGGATGTCTTAGCTGTCTTAAATAGTTTATTTTCCTATGTGTGTTGAGGCTGTGAGAGTGGCATTTGTAAGCACATGATTGTGCACCCTCTTTATGTTACTTGAGTAAAGTATATCACAGATTTAATTTAGCTCTTCTCAGTGGTGTTGCAATTTATGCTTTTTAATACTTCCTTTGAGGTTTCTCAGCTTTTCCTGATTTTTATGCTCTAATCTTTTAAAGGATGAGGGTAAGTTAACATCTCATGAGTATTACAGCAGTTCTGTTACCCAGAGTAATTATGTTACACTGCAAAAGAGCAGATACATATTTAACTAAAATAGTCAGTCATTCAGTTTACTGAGATAGCCTTATTTATGTTCATAAGTAGGTTAAGTGTTAAGTGACTGTTACTTAAAATGGAATTACAATTTAAATGCAGGTCTTTTAAAATTCTTTTTATATGTTTCTCTCTACATTGATTACCATTTGTTACTGTCTTGTTAAATGTAGGAAGTTATGTTAAATCAGCTGGCTGTCTTCATTATGCTCAGCTGGAATATAACAATTCTCTTTTATCAAGGGTTTTTTCTCAGTAGGATACCTGTCTTACATTCAGTCATTAATAAATATTTTAAATAGCATTCATATTGAAAAACACCTTGTTAAGAATGATGGAAGTCAAAACAATCTGCGTATTCAATAAATAAAGTTAAGATTGCTGGTGTGAGTGGTTTGTATTCACTCTGTTTGACAAAGATATTTTTTCCTGCAGTACATTATGTCTATGTACTACTTCTCCAGTCCACCCTGATATTTTGATTGGTTCTGAAATCTTCAAGTAGGAGCTGGTTATACTGTCTTGACCATGCATTCAACTTTTAGCCTTGTTTAAAACTGACTTTGCTGTGGGCTTTTTATTACTGGGCAGTTCTGTCCTGCTGTGTACCACTACTTGTAAAGTAGCCATCCCTACTATTGCTCACTCTTGTTCTTGGTGTCTTAAATACTTCAGCTTGTTCTGTCTGTGGGAAAGCTTAAGAAAGTCTGTTTATGATTGCTTGTGAAGGAAAAATTCAGAATGGCTCAATGTTAATTTCAGTCTGTCTGTCTTTACTTTTGCTCTTAACTAAAGCAAAGTGCAAGGAAAAGATGCTGTTGATTTGTCCTTTCCCCAAAATCTACCCTCAAGCAGATGGTGGTTTGGTCCTTTGTGCTGTCCTCAGAGGCATGCAAGCAATTGAGGAAAATGAAGAATGTTCCATTGCTACCACTATGTGGACCATTATACAGCTTAGTTGGTTTTTGTCATGCTGTCTTTTGTGTACATAAGTAAATATTCTTCATAAAGTAACTTCAGGACATTTTGGAAGATAGTGGTGAAATATGCGAAAAATAGTTAATTTACTATGTATGTTTTCACTATCTGTCCTTTGATTGCTTCTCTTAGCTTAGTCCTACTTTTACTTATATTAGCAAGGTTTGGCTTAGAGGACTCTTAAAAGCAGATAATTATTAAATAGCAGAGATCTGTATGTCTCTCATCTCAAGACCTGCAGCAAGCGTGTTTAGGGCATTTCTACAGGTGACAATTGTATGACTGATTTATTCCATCTCCTTTAGCATTTCCTGTAATCTCAATCTGTCTAAAATGGCATGGCAAACAGCCATGGAAGCATTTTTAGTTTCTGAAGCATATGGCTGAAGTTTTGCTACTGACAGCAGTCAGTTCCTGAAGATGGATGTGGAAGTTGTGTGCAAGAACAAAAGCCCTCTCGCTCCACTCCACCTCAAGGTTCTGCACCTTTCAGATGTGGGGCTCCTATTGGCATGTTACTGGCTGCACTTGAGGTTTTTGTACTGAAGTGCACCAGAGAGTCTTCAGTTTCAATTTTATTATTGTTTTCTTTGTAGTATGTTGGATTCTGCTTGTGGGAAGGTTCTTCGCTGCTCAGTCAGCATGAGGCTGTGGATGGGCGTTCTGACACTGTAATCTTCTTACTTAAGGAAAAGGGGTTTTTTGTTGTTGGGTTCAATTTCTCAGGTAACAAGCTATCCAGAAGTAGCCCTTACTATGATGGGTGGTGGGGAAGCAAATGGGAAACACAAGTACATCTGGGTGGTGTGGAGCAAGGAGGTGATCCTGAGCGTTGTTTTCAGGCTGAATGGGGGCTGCTGATTGCTGCTGCTGCAGGGGAGATGTGTGATGGCAGGGCTTCAGCCTCACTTGCTATGAGGTCTCCTTTAGAGGACAAGTATTAGGGTGTGCGTGGGTTTACAGAAGATATAGAGTGCTCTCTTAAATGGGTGGGTGGGGGAGAGCAGCACCTGCAAGGAGGAACCCTTTCCAGTGCCTGCACACCCAAACCCAGAGCTTGCAGCTTGAGGTGCTCCTTGGTCCAGCTTGTGCACCAAGTGAGACTTTTCTGCTGCTGTCTATTGAATCTTCTTCTTCCACTTGCTTTGAATAAGGATGTGGCTTTTTAGCCACAAGCTGTGCTTTCTTTGCCCTTCGTTAACTGCACTTATGGGTTGCTGTCCTTGGGTCTGGGTGTTTTCTGTCTGCGTTCCCTTTGAAATCTCCAGAAGTGTCCAAAGGCTCCTGTGTTACCTACCTGCAGGGGAAACCGTGGTAAATGGCAGCAGGATATCATGAGGAAAAAAAAGGCGGAAGGATGATGTTTTAGGTGGCAATTCTTCTGTTATGTTGTCTAGATTTGGAGTTCTAGTTTGAAAGGCAATTTTAAAGAAAGTCAAAGACAGATGCTCCAAAAATGTGACAGTCAGACTTGTGGCTGATGTCTGTTGAGTTTTGTGCTTACCTTTCTGAAATTAAATTACTAGGAACATCATGAATTTGAAAACATAACATCACCTGGCTTTCATATATCATGATATTTTTAAACACTTGGCTGGTGGAAGGACTTCGGCTTCTGAAAACATACAGAAAAATGAGCCTGCTTTGAGTTTTGCTCTGATTTAATCAGACTTTAATTGCTCTCATTTAATCAGACTGCTACCAACACCCTGACTAACAGGGAGTCAGGTTGCATCCTGACTCTGTCAAGTTAAGAGTGTTTTTTGCATTTATTTTATGTTTTCCTATACAACTGCAGTTCTGACTTGGAATCTCTCACTGTTTTGCTTTCCAACTTGTACAACTGATGCCTTGCAGTGGGTACCTAAAACAGAAGCTAGACAAGATTAAGAGAATAAAACCGGGTATTTATTAAAGGCCTTCAACAGGTACACCTCGGGCAGTCAGAAGCCTCCGAGAGGGACTACTCCCAAGATGGATAATGGTCACAAATTTTTCATACAGGTATAAATTTGGTCCATTTATATATCAGGCTTAATCCTCCAATTACAGCTTCAGGTAATGAGGTAATATACCCCCAATTTGCTGGGGGTAAAATAAAAGCAAATAACAAAACCAAATACCCAAAAAACCAAAAGAAACCATCAAATAAAAAATAAGGTAAGGCACCTCCAGAATTAAATATGCCAGATTTTGAAAACCTTCCTTGTGCAGTTAACTATTGTCAATCAATCCATCTACTATGGGAAATAATGCTTTGGATAAATTTTCTCCCAGCAAGAAAATCTGCTTTTGTATAAAAAATTAAGAGCATGACTCCGTTGAAAGCACATGATATGTTAGCATAAAATGCTGGTTTCCATTTTGACTAATTTAATGTCCTCTAGACAATATCTACTCTAATTCCTGAAAGAATAATAAATGAATGTTAAATGGAGGATATATTTAAGGTTGAAATTGTCATACATACATAGTTGTGCAGGTTTCAATTGCTTTTTTTCACCCAAGGTGAATCATTACATTCCCCTTATCAAAACTGAAGAAAAGTGTAGTTTTCTGTTCCTCTGCAGTTTGAGTCATGACCACTAATGAAACGATGGTGGTTTAAGATTACTTGTTTCCTGTATGTCTGACTGGTGGTATGCACTCTAATTTTTGTTCAAGATGTTTACACTGAATTATTTCTACTCTTGTTTTTCAAGCTGTTATTTAATCAATACAATACATGGAGAAAATATGTGCCAGGGGCATACCAAAGGAGGATAAATACATTGTGAAGAGCAAAAGGTTTAGTGTTTCCATTGAAGTATTCTTCACAAGCTCAAGACTTAGCTTTTCCAGTGATTTTAGAAGAATTTTCGGTGTGATAATGCTGTCTGAAAAAAGATTGCGATATTTGGTAAAAAAAAACAATGTTAGCAGTTAGCCTATGTAAATGTCATTAGGAAGCTTTTTTTTTTTTCCCAAGATCTGCATAACTAAAATAGTTACGACCCCCAAAAGTGTTCCTCAAGAATTATAATCAAAACTATTTCCTTATTACTGAGTGCTTGCAACTCAACAGTGAAATTGGAAAGCTGTCACGGACTGGAAAATTGGAAACAACACTGTGTTGCTTCTCTCAGAAACAAGTAGAGCTAGGGATTACAGAAGAAATAGTTTATTCTGTAGCATATAAATGAGTAAAATCTTGCTAATGTTTCCATCAGTAGCTTTCCAATTAATGTTGTGGCATTTTTTAAAAGGAAAAAGACCAATTTGCAAATGCAATTTTGTCCACTTTTTTTTCTGATATTTTCAAAAGGGCATTCTTGAAGTACAGCACGATGAATGGCTTTTATGCATAAGAAAACACTTAGCTTTCATAGGCAAAACTGTAGCTATGATCTCTTAAAAGTCCGTTTTGTCACTTTATTGTTTTACAGATTTCCATCAGGTTATTAGTGCAAATGCAATTTCATTAATATAGCAATTTTTAAGGTAAAGATTTTAAAAAGCTAGTTGTTCACTTCATGCTGGAATTGGCCTACAACAAAACCTATTATTCAGGGCTAGACCATGTGCCACTTTGAAGATTTTCTGCCTTTATGGTCCAATGTCTATTTCTTTTCCTTCCATTTCTATTTTATGTGCAAAGGGGAGTTTGTCAGCTGTGTAGAATGTAGTGCTCAGAGCTTGTGAAGAAATGTATCAGTGGCTAGCTTTTTGTGAATTAATATATTGTACCTTTCAGTGTGTGTGTGTGTGTATATATTATATATATATCTTTCAGTGTACCTGAAATGCTTGTACATAAACTCATACAGTGTGAAAAACAAATAGGATGAACTGGAAGCCTTGGTTAGCTCCCAGCTAGCAATGTGAGTCCGGGCAGCCAGGAGGGCAAACCCNCGGAAGCATTTTTTTTAATATAAGGGCAGTCAAATATGCTGGAGCAGGCTTCCTGGAAAGGTGGTCAATGCCCCAAGCTGTCAGTGTTTAAGAGGCATTTGGACAACGTCCTTAACAACATACTTGAACTATGTCCTGAAGTGTTCAGGCAGTTAGACTAGATGATTATTGTAGGTCCCTTCCAAATGAAATAGTTTGTTCTATTCTGCCTCTCTTAAGGAGAAGAATAAAGCTATAGGCGTGCTACAGTGGTCAGAAACAGCATTGCAATTTTAACTATTTCTGGTTAAAGAAATTTGTAGTTTTATATGCTACTTCCTTATCCTTACATGGTTGTTTTCTCCCCTCAAAATTCCTATCAGCTTGATAGTGTAATTGTTGTGATAAATTACGTGCATGCCAGTGTATACAACATTTGCATCACCTGTATGCAAACACAGCTCTTAAACTCAGTTTATGCCTGAAGCATACATTTATATCATATTAACTGTAAACATATTTGCACACAAACTGCAAGTCTCTCCCTTTCAGGGTATTTTGATTGCAGAGCTTTGTATTGTTCTGTTATACAACTAATGCTAGGTGGCAGGCAGAAAAAACAGGCAGATTAATGTAAACACACAGTTTACCAAAAACAATTATTCTAGCTGTAGCAATACCCGTTGATAGTTTAAGCTCATGTCTTATTAATACATCTGTGTTTTCCTCAAGTTAACGTACTTTTTTGTATTTTTCCTTCTGTTACTTAATAGTATGAATGTGTTTGAAGAGATATTTTTTGTTTCCTGTTCTTAGTCTCACTCTCCAATTGCTAAAATAATTTTGGGAACTAGGTTAGCGTTCATGATCTTATGTATACCTACTCTGAACAGCTTCAGGAAGGTAATCAGGTAGATGATACAAGCAAAATTAATTTTTTTTTCAGTATGTTACGTCTGAAGAACAAAGAACTGTCTGAAATTTAGCAAAAGAAATTGCAGGTTCTGCAGCTCGGGAGGAAGAACCCCAGGCACCAGCACAGGCTGGGAGCTGATCTGCTGGAAAGCAGCTCTGAGGAGAAGGACCTGGGGTTCCTGGTGGGCAGCCAGCTGTCCATGAGCCAGCAGTGTGTCCTGGTGGCCAAGAAGGCCAGTGGTGTCCTGGGGTGCATTGGGAAGAGCAGTGCCAGCAGGCTGGGGGAGGTGATCCTGGCCCTCTGCTCAGCCCTGGTGAGGCACATCTGGAGTGCTGTGTCCAGTTCTGGGCTCCTCAGGACAAGAGAGACACAGAGCTGCTGGAGCTGGTCCAGAGAGGTTGTGGAGTCTCTCTCACTGGAGATACTCAAGGACTGGACACAATCGTATGCCATGTGTTCTAGGATGTCTCAGTTTGAGCAGGGAGGTTGGACCAGATGTTCACTTGTGGTCTCTTCCAGCCTTACTCATTCTGCAATGAGTCAAGGAAAATAACCATGAAGGATAGAGGTGTGATGAAAAAAAAAAAAGAGTCTTGGATTGCTTGTAAAACTTCTTTAACCCCAAAATTTTGGCACAGTTATGGCACCACTGATATACAGACTGACTTTCTTGGCTCTGAAATGCTTATTCCCAGTTGGAGCCTTGCATAGCATAATGAAGTTAAAATAGAGAGTGAGATTTATTGTGTTAAGTATCTGTCTGGAGGTTAAGAAAAAATATTCTCTGTGCAAAGTCTTTAATGGGAAGAAGAGGTATATAATTAATAACCAAGAAAGAAATTACTTCAAATCCTGCCATTGTGGGACCTGTTTTTCTGAGTAAAATAGAAAATCCCGAGGCCTGTACATTCTATACAAATATGAGAATGTCCTAGTGCACAATTACTGGAAATTTTTATTACTCTTAAAATACTAATGATATCTACAGGGCAAATTGACATTTATTGTCTGAGTTTTTAATGTTATACCTAATGTGTTTTCCATCAAAGATAATTGTTTGGTTTATTATGTTATTATCCAGGCAGCCTTAGCTGCAGTTCAGTTGTTCAAGTGTTTTTCTTTTGCTTTAGTGTCATGCTCATCTAAAAAAGGCTTTTAGACCTGGTGCTTTCTGCAAGTGCCATACCCCACTGATACCTGAGACATATATAAATTTTTTAACAGTAATTTTTGAAAAATTGTAAAAACTGTATTGAAAAAATACAGTTGTCTTGAAAAAAATAACATCTAGACATAAAGCAGGAAATGTAGGAATAATTCAGTTTAAAAGTACTCGTTTTTGTTATTTTCCCCTCTATTTTGCATTCCTGTCTTGTTCAGAGGAAATAGGAGGGAGCAGACAGAAGGGATGGCAGGCATAAACTATGTGTGATCCTAGACATTTCCAGTAACTTCTCAATGTCTCAGTAAGGACTTTTGCTTGTTTGTGCAATGCAAAATAGAGCTGACAACTTTGAGTCCTTTAGTCAAGGGGAGGGGCTTCTGCACCATATGATGTGTAATGAACTTCAAAACTTTGCAGCTGCCTGAGGATCTTTCTGTATCAGGAAAATGGCCCTTCTGCTGGAAGTCCTGGAGGGGTAATGTTGTGGTTTATCCCCAGCTGGCATCTAAGCACCACACAACAGCCTATTCATTTCCCCCCAGTGGGATGAGGGAGACAATTGAAAGGATAAAAGTAAGAAACTTGTGGGTTGAGATTAAGACAGTTTAATAGGTAAAGCAAAAGCTGTGCATGCAAACAAAGCAAAAAAAGGAGTTTATTCACTACTTCCTTCATGGGCAAGCAAATGTTCAACCATCCTTAGGAAAGCACAGCTCCATGATATGTAACAGTGACTTGCAAATGAGTGGTTTAGGTTGCTTAAAAAATCCCTGTCAAAGGTATTAGCAAAAGCAGGTTTAATATAAATTTCTAACTAGCAAAGTTCAGTGGCAAGGTTCACTCTATTACTTATTACGTGGATGAAATAGACAAAGCAAAATCAGATTAGAATCAGCTTAGAATGAGTCACACAGAGACCAGAGATGGAAAAGAGTAAGCATGTAAAACAGTGAGACCCTCCTGCTGAGTCACAAGGTTCAGAGACAAGCCCCTTGCTTTCTAAATTCCTGATGGACCCTAGGTGTGACTGAGTCCAAACTCAGCCACAGACTTGGAGACTTCCCTGCCCTCCTTTCTTGTGTATTAGATTGCTCTCAGCTGATGAAGAAACTATTTAATGGTGGGGGAGTAAACAGTGTGTACAGGAAATGTCACTCCAAAATTTAGTTAGCGTTCACTTTTTTAAAGGGATTTTAAGCTGTATCTTGCTATCCTATCCAGTTGGTAGAAGTGGGGGGGATCTGGTCACTCTCTATGTGAGGGAGGCAATGTAATATATCTGTAAATGCAGTGCTGAGAGCCCAGTCTTAGAACTTTTAGTACCTTCTGTGCTTTCTCTTGGGGTTTTATCTTTCTCATGAAGTACATGTCAGCAAAAGCTGTGAAGCAAATGGACTCTCCTTATTCCTAGTCTAGGATGTACCATTTAAACCATACTCATTTTAGTAATTTTTGCTAGTTTCTGTTTGAACCTGCCTAGAATTTTTTTTATATTAATGGCTGAGGTGTGCCTGAAGTTAGAAGATAACAGAACCATTCTCTTCCAGGCTGTTTTGGTTTTTTTTTTTTAAGAATCCACATACTGGACCTTTCCAGCTGGCAAGGTGAGCTGCAGAATAGCAGAGTCAAAGAGCTTTTAAAAAATCCCAACTGAATATTTAAAGCTGAGTTATTGCTGCAAGAGGGATTTGGTACCACAATCTTCCTCCCTCTGAAAATGAATGCCACCCCTTGGTTTTGAGACTTCTTTTAAGGAAGGTGGTGTTGAGTAGATGAAAAAGTTGGTCAGAGCGTTACCAGTATGAGCAAATAATGGGCAAAATATCTGTAAAATACTAGTACAAAAATCCTTATTGTTAAACCACTTCTTTTTAAGAAGGCATCAGTTCTTCCAGGCACCCACCTGGAGTATCCTGCAGGATGCATAAAATATGTGTGAATTCTTGCAGACATTATTCTGCATCATCCTGATGTTGTGTTGAAATCTGCTTGAAGGGAACTTCTGCCTTTACTTGTTCATTCTGACTGTATTTTTAATAAAGAAAAAATCTATTCATAATGCTGTGTTCAACAGTGTTAGACTGGCAAGTGAATCTCATGTTAAAGCTTTTAAGAAAGATAGCTTTTATTAGAATTTTGTTATTATTATGTCCAAAGGCTTCAGTGTAGCCACTGTTAGTAAAATGTGGCATTGTGGCTTGATTGCATCTGTTCCTTCAGTGTCAGTTAATGTCTGATGCAACACATGGGAATGCATTTGTGAAAGAAAAAGTAGTGCTTCACTTGCAGAATAAAGAAATAAATCGTGTGAGATAAATGATTTAAACAATTTATGTGAGCTGTAGAGAAGGTGTATTGTCCTGATAGAACAGGGGACAGGTAATCATCAATGCTTGTTCTGACTTTCTGTGATCTTGGGTGACTCATTCTGCAGCCATTATCAAAAGAATTCAGTTATGGAATGCTCTGGATGAGAACTGAGCACTCTCATTTCTTTCTTACGTGTGAATGAGTGTCACAGATTCATGGAATGTCCTGATTTGCGAAGGCCCCTTTCTGCAGCAGTCCTCTCAGTGTCTCATTCCCCAGTCTCTCTGCATATCCAGGGTTGCCCATCCCAGGTGCAGAATCTGGCACTTGTCTTTGTTAAACTTGATACAGTTGGTGATTGCCCAGCCCTCTGATTTGTCAAGGTCTCCCTGCAGGGCCTCTTGATAGTATGATTGGGCAATGTAACGTAAACAGATACTGAATCATTATTGAGAAGAAATCTTTATTAATAAAATTATGTAGTAATAGTAGTGATAATGTTGCTGTTACTGGTGCCCATTGATACCTTGCAGTTGCTTGCTGGAAGGCAGGTTTTGTTTGAGGAGTATTTCCATAACTTATCTGTGAATTACTGGAACCTGTTTGTATAGGAAGGCAGCTCAAAATGAATGGATCAGCATAACCAGTATGTTTCTGACTATTTCTGTTCATGAGGTGTTTGTAATACAGCTGGCATTGTAGCTGAGTGCCTGAATAGTCCTCTGTCACAGGAGGTTAAGTGACAGTATACTGTAGGTGAGCACCTGAAGTGTGTGCAGTACTAGAATTCATCCCCTGTGCAGTTGTACATATGTGCACGTGTATGGTTCTTCAGCATTAGGGGAAACCGTCATTCCACCACCTTCTTATCCTAAGGCCTAGCTTTTACACCTTCCCCTATTCCCTCTATCTTTTTACAACTTGATTAGTCATTTGGTTTCACCTGTGTTCAAGCTCCTATGCAGCATTTCACAACAGCTTTAGCTGTAGTTAGAGACCTGTTGGATCTAATTTCCATTCTGTGGCCTTAAACATACCAAGTGTTACTGCCTGTTACAGCAGTGTTCACCCCACAGTGCAATGAAACATGGTGAACATCAGGGACAGACATCAGCATTATGATTATGTTGCATGAGCTTCTATTTTTATTTCAAAATTGCATCTAAAATAGTTTTAGTTGATCTATCTGTTTAGCAAATTTATTTGCACATACGTTAGGACTAAAATTTTTGTTTATGGGAGAAGAAATTATTCTGACAAACATATAATAACACATCAGTACTATGAACTCACAGAATATTCTAAGCTGGAAGGAACCCACAAGGATCATTGAGTCCAACATTTAAGTGGCCTGTACAGGGATTGAATGCACAATGTTGGTGTTATTCCCACCATGCTCTGATTAACTGAGCTAAGCTCCTTATTTTCCCTTACACAGGCAACAAACCCCCCACATTTTATTCCCTGGCCAGTGCGTGTAAAGAAATATGTATCATTTTGCTTATATTTTATACTTTACTTCTCCTCGACCTACAACTCTTGTGACAGGAAACACTGTTAGAATTGGTCTGTTATTCTGTATGCTGTTGCCTGCTTCTTCCTGCATCTCAGTGATGTTCCCTGGAGCTGCCTTATCAGACACCAATTTTTAACTAAGTCTGTGGGAACCTTCAGGGCTTTAATTGTTGTAGAGACTGCTTTAAGTTTGGACCACCTAGACAGAAGATACAGCAGAGAGGGAGAAAATTGTGTTCATACAAGCTTTTTCCTTAGGAGAAAGAAATCTGACTGTAATAATTAAGTCTTAGTGGTAAATGGTGTTCAAGACACTTGGTCTGGCACTTGAAATGGATTTTTAGGTGCCACTCTAAAGGAAAGGAGCAGTCAGAAGTGAAATGCCTCTGTTCCTCTGGATCAGGAGGAAAATTTTTTGTAATAAGGTAGTGTTTTCTGCTTATGTACCTAGTCTAGCATAGTTACTTTTTTCCTAGCAAGCTTTGGGAAATCTGTTAGGGTCTCTAGATGCTTCCTTTTTCAAAATCACTCCTTCATAGTTTTTGTTCTTGCTTGAGTTTGTTGGTCTACATTTGCAATTTGCATTGGTTTCTCTTTACCTTTTTCACTACAGGTTTAGGATTTTTCCCCCTCTTCTCCTCTCCTATGCTGTTTTGGTTTTTTTGTTTGTTTTCTTACTTCCTTTTCTGTGGTGTACTTAACTCTTGCCACTTCTCTTTTCTCCACTTAGCATATCTTGCTAGGATGATTTCCTGTTGGCTTGGCTAAACCACATGTCACTGCAGCCCTGGTTACTCCTTTTGACAGTTCAATAAGACAAAAAGAGCTTAGCATTTCAGAGTGCACAGAAATGCCATTTCTGTCAGTGTGTTCTGTCAGTGGTGGCTTCCACAAAAAATGTGAGAAAAATGTAATAGCTGCAGTCTGCATTTACACAATAGCACTGAGCTTTGCTCAGTCACTTCTATTTCTCTTCAGGAAGGTTTCATTCACAAGACAAGAATTTTCATTGTGTTAAAAGCCCGTCTTTCAGTTTGGGAAGACACCCAAAGTAGTTTCCAGGCGATTGTTCTGCAGTCCATTATCCAAGCTTTATCAAGATTGGGAGCTGTTAACAGACTCTTTAAAGAACCGTGAGACTTTGATAAGGTATGATTCAGCATGGCAAACAGCTGTGTAAATCTGTAGGAAGAGCTTAATGAGGGAGGCAATGAGAAATATTTATGCTAATGAGGTTTTCTGTACCAATTAAGTGCTCAGGAAGAAGTTGATGTGATGTTTGTGACATCACAAATATGTAGCCTGAAATCACTGTTTCTAAAGCCTCTACATTTCTATCTGATTTGTATAATCTTGCCCCATTTCTGTATAAGTGGATATCAATCTTCTGTGTGTGACCATTCAAAAAATATTGTGAAGGCTCTCTCCTCAAGTTGTCTACTAAAGGCAGAGGAGGAGCAGGAAGGCTCCTTTATCATTGACTGAGAAGTTGCCAATACATATTACTGTAACCTCTGTGCTTAACTAGGACTATTATATTTACATTTTCCAAATGCTGGCAAGTCATCTTAGGGGAAGATGTGCCAACATAAACTACTTGTGGGAGGTTCTTCCAGTTTCCAACTGAAGACCTTGGTCTGAAACCATCTCTTAGATTTGACCAATTATCGTAATGCTTTTTTTCAAAACCTTTCAAATCCCACTTTACAAACTATAGCTCCTCTTTTTTTTTTTTCTGTCAGGAGAAACAAATTAACTTCTGTAGCTTCAGGAGAACAGTGTTGCAGAACAGTGTGTAAAAGAGATTGTTCTTGCTCGTTTTCCCTCCTTTTCCCTTTTTGTTAACTTCATGTAGTGAATGAGGTAGTGATAACCAGCTGCAGTAGGTGAGCAAGGACTTGTGATCTCCCTAACCGTTGAGGGGTTTGGTGCTAGCAAACAAGGAGAATGGCAAGGTAGTAGTAGAAAATTCCACTGTGCTTGTTTACCTGGGGATTAACCAAGCTTGCATGTCTTCAGAAAGCTGCAGTACTGATTGTACTATTGGGAGCATAAGAGTGTTTATGTTCCTGGATGTGTCTGATGGGCCTTGTCATGTTTTCAGGATGATAAAGGATTTTAAGTGCCTATCTGCAGTGCTTTGCTAAAAGGAATAATTTTGGTAATCAGGTCCTGTACAGTTAATTGCAATATATTCTTTTTGTAAACTACCAGGCAATTCTGAAAGGAGTATATGTCTGAGCAAATTGTGATTCATCTGATAGTTCGAATTTATTTTCCAGTCAGCTAGGTTCACAGAGCTAGAGGAGATGTTTCTGAGGAAGTCAACCTTTTGTGTTATTAACTGCATCATCCTACCAGCCTACAGTGGAGAAACCTTCAGTGAGATGATAGTGCCATAGACGTGATTTTTCATACATAGCATGTCATACATGCAGCATTTGGAAGCATCTGAGTTGATGCTGCAGTTAGATGCATGGTTTCTCAAGCTTAGCCTCCCTTTGTGCTAATATGTTACACAGACTTGAGTTCTGTAATGAGACTGCCATGCAATCAAATAGGAGAATGCAGAGATGGCTTCTGTTCCAAGTTCTGTAACAACCTACTTTTTGTTACTGACTGGAGTTGACAGCTAGTGCCACTTTCTTCACGGATGTGCTATTCAGTACTGTGGGGACTCAAAGTAGCTAAAAGCCTGTGCATTAAACTGAGAACTTGAAGAAAATTATTGTATTATGGCTAAAAATATGCACAGTATTGTTACAGTAGTCTGAATCCTTTAAGGAAAATCTGGATATTATTTAAACATAATACCATAGTTAACCTTTCTCATGTTCTTCACTGTATGATGGAGTGCTGTGTTATGTCCCCCCTTTCCCAATGATAAAGTTTTCAAATTTGAGATAAAGATTTCCTATCCATAAAGTGGAAATTTTATGGCATGAAGAATTTGCCTGCAAAATTCAGGTTGAGTTGTGCACAGATAGATCCTACTGCATGTGTGCAGTTTTTTAACAGTGCCATGTAGAACTATTGTCACAGATTTACTTCTGTGGTTTGCTTATGAATTTCAGAAATTTTTTTTTTGTTAAATACTGTTTTTTTCTCTATTTCAGTGTGCAAGGACCCACCCTACAAAGTTGAAGAATCTGGATATGCTGGTTTCATTTTACCAATTGAGGTTTATTTCAAAAACAAGGTATGGAATCTCATGTTTTTCATAAGAAAAAAAAATCATGTTGAAGTGAGAGTTTTTTTAAGTTTTGAACTTCAGTTTGTAAACTTGGTTAAGAATTATATTTAAAGCTATCTTTATCAATGCTGGTCCTCAGCCCAGTATTACTGTAACACGTAGAAATGTGTAATTGTATTTCACAGAATCACAGAATGAATCAGATTGGAGTGGACCATAGGTGGTCATCTGGTTCAACATCCCCGCTCAGGCAGGGTCATCCCAGAGCAGATGACATATGATTGTGTCCAGACAGTTCTTGAATTTCCTTAACGAGGGAGACTCTACAACTTCTCTGGGCAATCTGTTCCAGTGCTCGGTCACTGCATGTTAAAGAATCTCTTCCTCATGTTCAGGTGGAACTTCCTGTGCATCAGTTTGTGCCTGTTGACTCTTCTATTGTTGCTTGGCATGACCAAACAGAGCCTGGATCCATCATCTGACACCCTCCCTTCAGATACTTGTTAACAGTAAGGTCCCTCACAGTCATCTCTTCACAAGGCTGAGCAGGCCCAATTCTCTCAGCCTTTCCTCCTAAAAGAGGTTCCTTCATCATTTTTGTTACCCTGTGCTGGACCTCCTCCAGCATCTCCATGTCTGTCTTGTCCTGAGGAGCCCAGAACTGGACACAGCACTCCAGATGTGCCTCACCAGGGCTGAGCAGAGGGCCAGGACCACCTCCCCCAGCCTGCTGGCACTGCTCTTCCCAATGCACCCCAGGACACCACTGGCCTTCTTGGCCACCAGGACACACTGCTGGCTCATGGACAGCTTGCTGCCCACCAGGACCCCCAGGTCCTTCTCCTCAGAGCTGCTCTCCAGCAGATCAGCTCCCAGCCTGTGCTGGTGCCTGGGGTTCTTCCTCCCCAGGGGCAGGACCCTGCATTTGCCTTTGTTGAATTTCAGACAGTTCTTCTCTGCCCACCTCTCCTCCCTGTCGAGGCCCTTCTGAAGGGCTCCACGGCCCTCTGGGGTGTTGGCCACTGCTCCCAGCTCTGTGCCATCAGGGAACTTGCTGAGGAGGCACCTGCCCCTTCATCCAACTCACTGATGGAGAAGTTAAACAATATTGCATCCAATATAGAATATTGGTGGACAGTATTTAGTAGATAACTATGTGAAATTAAAATTGCCTTATTGGAAAAGAGAAGTGTAATATAATTATTGAGAAGAATTACTAGCCCTGCTAAAAAGTGGACAGACTTTAACTAATGCTTAAAGAGCCACTTAAACTTGAGGAAAGGACACCAGTCTTGATTATGTTGATTACACAAGGAACTCATTGTTCTATTTTAGTATTACATTGTTCTATTTAGTACTACAAGTCTTTATAATTGGTTCAGGTTTTGATCTTTCAAAACAGTCTTTTTTTTAATCTTGCATCCTTTGTCTGTTAAAAACCAGTATTTTTGACTGCATGTGAGTATTCATTATATTCAACATTACCAGGCTCAAGCCAAATCCAGTGCCATTCTACAAAACTTATGCTATTATGATACCTCGCATTCTAAGTAATTGCTGCACTTATTGTGAATGTCTCAAATAGCAAATATGGAGGTTTTCTTTAATTGTACATAACAGAGTCTGCATTGCTAATAACTAGTACAGATAAAAAGAACTGGATTTGTGTGAAATTAAAGGGCAAAATCTTGCAAAGTTTAATGTACACTACCTTAATATCCAAAGTTATTCAGGTTCCCTTTAGATGTTGTGTGCCTTGGAGCTGTTATGGTACTTAACATGATTCAAAGATACCTGTGTGTTTATTTTATATTATCAAGATGTAGTTTAAAATTATTATTTTAATCAAGTCAAAATTATATCTTTACTGTGTTGAATTCTTGGTAAAAGACTAAAAGAGAAAGAAAATAGAAATGCATTATAAAAGACTTTTTCTGGAACCCTGATCACTTAAAATTTCTTTTGGGGTTAGCTATGTGTGCCTTTGAGTGTGTAATCCAGTATTCTTTTATCTTTCACAGAAAGTCCTGTTAAGGTATGAGGTGTGGGTAATTCTGTTCAGGCACTTTGGAAGTTGTAGGTTTTGAATAGGTAATTCTGACATGTTCCCTGTATCAATCTGTGAAGAGCAGGTCTTGATTTATCATGTTTGCTTTTGGAAATGAAACAGAACTGCCTCAGTGAGATGATCAGACTTTTTTGTATGCTTTTTAGCCCTTTTTCTATTACGGAAGCTGTTTTGATTCATTCAGAAAATTTAATGAAAAGCAGCCCAGTCTCTTCAACTCATCTATTGAATGCTCATCCCACAGACAAAGTAGAAGACAGTGAGTCAATCATTGAGCATCTCTGCAGAAAGCTTCCTGCCCAATATTTCTCTTGTTGTTTTCCACTAGACTTGTGGCTGCTTTTTCTGACTGTGGAGACTGCAAGTCTCCAGTGCTCCCCAGCAGAAGCTGTGGCTTAGACTGAGATCAAGAGGGCAGCAGTGATTACAACTTGCCTTATCCTCAAGCAACATGTGGAATTAGGAAGTTTGCAAACATCCCTCACCCCTTGTTGGTGTCATGTAATACAACAAGCAGCAGTTGGACTGTGAGTCAGTCTGTCACACAGCTGCAGCAGCATGTGCTTCCCTGGGGTGGGTGCAACACAAAGGAAGAGTGGCACAAAAATTGAGCTGGCAAATTACTACTTTCTCCTGGCTCAGCTGTTCTTTTCCCCCTAAGGCAGTTCACAGGTACTCCAGTACAGAAAAAGAGGATACAGACAGAAGGAGGAAGACAAGACATACAGTCATCATTTTTTAAAGGTAGACAGCTGCTGAATTTCTGATTCAGAAAATACCCTCATGGATAGAGAAAGGAGGGGTACAGGAAACTACCTGGACCACAGAGGATCCTGTTCCCAGGACTAAACAGAAATTGGTGGAAAATTTAATAGGTATTTCACCATGATAGAAAAATATTCCAAGCTTTAAAGAGTTACAGAAATTACAACCAAGCCGTGCTCCCAAATGCAGCAACAGCAGGCTATGGTTGTTAGTCATTGAAAAAGGTCCTTAAAAATGCTTTTAGGTCAAAGATTCCTACTTTGGAAAATGCAGTTAATATAGGATAAGGCTCATAAACTGCAGCACATTCTCTCTCCCCCATTTTGAAATAATGGCAGTGCAGTGGTACTGATGGTCATTTGTGTAATAAGTCTGCTTTTTATTCACTGGTTATGTTCATCTGACTTTCCACAAAATTGTTTGAAGACTATTGTTTATGAATTATTACAACTTGGCTTTTATGGCAAAGCTTCTGGTACCAATGTGTTGCCTATAGCAACGTTGCAGTTTTCTAAGCAGATCAGGGAATAAATTGCTTCCATTTTTTTCTGCATGAAATCATGTTAATATTTCTAACAACAAGAAGTGTCATCCATGCTTGCCTTGGAAAATGATGTCATTTTTTTCTATGATGTCATTTATTTCTATGAACTATGTCAGAACTGTGAAAATAGTTCATCTAGGGGAACTGCTTTTTTTTTTTTTTCTTCAGAAACAGACAACTTCAGGTCTCCTTTTATTGTTTCTGCTCTAAGTCTAGAGATGGGACAGATTAGGATGTCCCTTAGCTGTGTTTGAAACCTCTGAGTTAACTTACAAAATAACTGAGATTTCTATGCTTTCTGTTTTTCCCGTACTTGGAATCCTGACTCAAAATTCAGCATTGTTAATGTGAATTTCTAAAGCATCTGTCACTGAACAGAACATGTATTTTAATTTCATGCAGTGTTGGGATATGTGCTAAGGTTTTGCCGTATCTCTTCCTTTCATTCCCTCATGGTTCCCTTTTTACTGAAACATTTTTTCAAGTTGACTTTTTATTTTTATTCTTTTCTAAGGCTTGATTTGGTGACTTCCATTGCACATCAGGACCTTTGGAGGAAGGGCTGCTTAATAGCATCTTAAAGAAGCACTTAGTGCACATACAGCTTCTAGAAGGACTGTGTAAATGTGTAACACCAAATGGACTTAGTTTGTAATGCCAGATAGAAGATACTGAAGTCTGTTTGATGCAACCACTGTCCTTTTTCAGCTGAGGCTTTCTCAGGGCACTAGAGCACTGGTGATTTCTCCTGAGATAAACTGCTTTTTATGTTTTTTCTCTTTCTGTATTGGTACAGGGAACATTCAATTTCATTTTTTCACTGCAGTGGCAGAGAATTTTAATTGCTTGAAAGTTCTGGTGAAACACTTGAAATCCATCTGACCACACTTGTTTAAGACATTGAAGTTTCTTTAAGAAATTAGCAGACCCCATAAGTAGGAGATCAAATGTAGCTGGCTGCAGTAGATTCATACTTCCCCCTTTCTATAACTTGTGAAGAAATCAATTGTTTGGCTGCAGTGGAGAAATTTGTGTTCAAAACGTACTACGCTGTGTTCAATACTCTCTAGGGCTCAGAAATGTAATTGTGTTTTTGACTGAGTTACCTTGTGTCAGCTGAATCATGATACTTGCCTATGTGCCTATCTGTAGCCTGGGCCAAACATGACTTAAGTGTCAAGTAAGCCTTGTCAGGATTTCATCAAATTCATGCATTTTACCTTGTGTTATCATGGGCTGATAGGAGCTTCTCTGATTCTCTGATTTACTGTAGCTCAACTGACACTTGGTAAATCCCGTGTGTGTCTGAGAACACAGAGAATGGTTTAAAATTATTTAATTTTAATTGACAGTCTTTATGTAGCCTTTGTTTTCAACTTAGTTAGTTTTGGTGCTAGATGTTTCTATCTGGTTATTTTCAACCCTCAGGAAGAACCTAAGAAAGTTCGATTTGACTATGACTTATTCCTGCACCTTGAAGGCCACCCACCTGTAAATCACCTCCGCTGTGAAAAGCTCACATTCAACAACCCGACAGAGGAATTCAGAAGAAAGCTGCTAAAGGCAGGAGGGGTGAGTGCTGCACCCATGTCAAAAGCCATCACTATAAAGATGTTGCTGCTTGTTGCTGGTGCATGATTAGTATAATGAGAAATATTGACCTAACAGTGAAATTGTTTTTGTGATTAGCTTCATACACAAGCTCAGTACGTGTCTTGAAGTGGAATGGGTGAACAAATGAGCACGTGCATTCCTTAAATACATCGTAGTGTGATGGAAGTTATAAGAAAATAAAATATCTTTCATTGAAAGAGGTTCTATAGTTCTAAATTAAGCAAAATAAATTCTGTAGTTATAAGGTAGAACAAGTCAAAACTCTAACTATAAACAAACCTACTTAAATCTATGTAATATGTTGCACAGTATGAATCAGAAAAATGTACTGACTTCTTTATGTGGTGCCAGAATTAAGTGATGTGAAAAAGCCAAAAGGAAGTTTGCCCATTTGGAGGGATGAAAGGGCCCAAAAGACCAAACCTTTAGGTTTACGCTTTGTCTGTGAAACTGTTCTGTTGTGTTTCACACAATGACAGCATAATTCATTCTGTCAGGGACAATCAGAGGCTCAGCCATGAGGTCTGCTCAGGACTTGACCCTTCCTTGCTGGGGTGTGAAACTCTCCCTGGGCTCAGCTCCACTGCTGGGCCGGCTTCATGGGCCCGAGCCTCTCATGTGTCCGGCTGGGCTGCTGCCTCTCACCTCCTTCCACCTGCCACTGTGAAGAGCCTGTGTCTCCTCTGTTCCCTCTGATCGGTGCTGTGCTGATGGGAGGGAATGGAGGAGCTCAGGCCCTCCTTGGATGCTCCTGAAGCCATCCCTCCTTCCACCTGAGTCAGCCCTAGGCCTGTAGCTGCTTCTCGCTGCAGTCTCCAGCCCCACGGTCTCAGTTACCTCCTCTCACCTCCCACCATTTTGTTGGTGGTGTTTGTGTTAGAGATCCAAACTCTAGGCAGTATGTGGATAGGGTCTGACAAAAACCAAGCAGAGGATGTAGTTCTGACCCTCCCCTGCCTCCCAGGGCTGTGACCACCTCACAAGAATTGGGACACTGACAGCCATTGTTGCTGCCCAGGCACCTGTGTTGCTGCCTGGGCCCTGGCTCAGCTCATAGCCCTCCATGGCCAGGCCGTCCTCTGGAGCTGTGTTACAGCCCGAGCCTCCTGGCTGCAGGGCTCTGCCTTGCTGGGGCAGTTCTTGGCATTTGTCCTCATTTTATCTCATGAGGCTGCTGTTAACCTATTCTTCCAGACTGCCTGGGTCCCTTCTGCAAGCCCTGCTTGCTGTGAAGTGTCAGATGCTTTACTTCTCAGTTGACTGTTATTTGCAAACTGTATGAGTGTATTTTGCCTCCTTTACCAAGTCACAGATAGAGATGTTAAGAAAGCCTTCATGCTGTGAAATTTTAAGTGTTAATGCCAGTGCCTGTCTTTATTTTGAACCAGCTGTAACAAAAGTGGGTAACCTTTTTTGGTACCTTTAGACAATAGTAGGTTCTGGGCTAGAGATGAGAGGGAGCTAGTGTGAGAATCTTCAGTCTGCTGAAGAGAATCTTTGAAAACAAAGCAAAACCAAGTAGCACATATAGTCTGAAAGACCCTGTTGGCCTCCTGAAGAACAGAACTGTTGCAACTATAATTACATTGAAATAGAAGCATGTGCAGTGTTTTCTGTTTGCATTTATAAGGTGCAAGAAGCTTTTTAGTGTGTTTGCAAACAAAACATCGAGATTGTATTCTGGAAAACTTCATGAGCCATTGCTTTAATATTTGTTAACAACAGACTGGATAAGATTGATATCAAAGTTTTAACCACAAGTGTAATAAGTTTAAGTAATGCCAGCAGAGAATTTGGAGGCCTTTTAATTTTAGGTTTCTTGAGTTAACAAAAGAAAGAATGTTGCCTAAGTGTGAACAACAAAATGTGGCACGTTTTGATCAAATTCTTTCCCTGAATATAGGGAATGACCAGTATGGTCATTCTTAAAATGCATTGCTTCATTGCTTTTTTGTCTTCTGGATGCTTCAGACTGCATGGCGTTTTCTTTTTCTCCATTTCCCCAATATCTTTCCAAGAAATTAATACCTTGTCATGGAGAGATCAGTTTTCTGTATCGCTCTATGGACTTTCTGACCTGGGAGTTTATCTGATCAGCTTGGCAGAAATAATGTAATAGCATTCTGTCTGTCTTGTCCCTAAAAGTTTCTCTGAAGGGCTTACATCTCCTGGTGTTGAAAAGCCCATTACGCTTTATGAAATACTGGGAACAGGCTTTTTTCAAAAACGGACTTTCCCTTCCCAGTTGGAAGTGACTTTCCCTTCCTACTTCAGTCTGTTATCTGTTATACAGAGAGCGTTAACTCATTTGTAACTTCCATGCTTTAGGCTGAGAAAAGCATTTGCAGGGTAATAAGGTATGAGATGGGTTTTGCACTTACAAATAAGTCCAAACAATTAATACTTCTAGCTTATGGCTACATTCAAGAAAAAAGTAACAGTAACAGATTGCTGAATTTTGATAGGCAGGGAGTCTGGCAAAAGCTCATGTCCTTCAAAATGAATGAGATACCATATTAATGTAAAACACTGAGTGGTAGCATTAAGTAAAATCCTTTAACATGGTGGACTTTTGCTTACATGCTTTTAAATAATGGTCTAAATTGCTTGATTTCTATACACCTTGAAATCCACATCTGATTCCTTTTCCTCTGTTTTTACATGGGCTGACTGATGTGAACTGCAAAACATTATTATTTCTCATTTGCATAAACGTGCATATTACAAATAGTATGTCCTTCTGGAGGGAGAAGTGTAGGCTCACCTGGTACCTGCGTGCTACCATATTCAGTATAGTCTTACCTCTGTGTTTGTCTTTTGCTGCAGATTCCTTGAATTGTCTGTTGGATGCTCCTAACTCCTCCTTTCTGTTGCATATATATCTTGTGGCCTCCCAAAGTGAAGTGAAGTCGAGGTTATTTGCTACAGCCACTGTTCTTCTGTCTTCCAGGCTAAGAAAGTTTTGTTGCCCTTCTCCATCCTTTGTGTCCAGTAAGGTCTGACTGGCTATTCTGTAGCTCACTGAGAGAGTAAGAGTAACATTGGGATATCACAAGTGATTAAAAAGTCAGAACACAACTTTTCAATTGTACAGCTTTGCCGCTGTGGCACTTGAGTTCGGCTAACAGGACATTTAGGGTAGTACCAATCATGTAGATTAGCTCTGTGGAATATTTTATCTTAGCATTTTATTTGATATCACCAGAATTGAAGCATGAATGTGCATTCAGTCTTCATTATTGGGAGTTCATCAACTTGCTGATTTCTTTTCCAAGAGGCAGTTACATTTTCAAGCCTTAGAAGAAGGATTTGACTTGGCTTCGGAGATTCTCTAATCAGGAACATAAATAGAAATCTTTGGTTCTATCTTAGGCTATATCCAATTGGCAAAGTTTTCCACCTTTAAAAATACATTTTCTACACTAAACTTCCTGCAGCCCATTGAAAAGATTTAGTTATGCTCAAATTCATCTCTAGCATTGACCTATTTTCAGTTGGCTTATTCTCGTAATTAAAAAAAAAAAAACAACCAACATTTTCAAAGTTACACTAGACAAATTCAACCAAACCATACACTGTTTAGGTTGTATACCTTTGTGTATATATATGTTCTGAATGACATTCCTCTTACAAAGATTTGCTGTAGAAATGATGCCACTGAGAATTTTCTGTACCATTTACTCAGTGTAGTACCTCATCATCTGTAGCTACCAGGTATACACTTATACCCATGTGAAATAGCCACCTGTTGCTTGAAATCCCCAAGGATACCCTGGATACAGGTGACTACTTTTAATCTGTGTCTTGCCAAGCTACTGGAAGTGAAAGAACTGTATCCATGCAGTCTCCTACACAGCTCACCCTCTAGGCACAGCATGAAATTACACCTGATCAGGTACAGTAGGATTAAAGTTTTGGTATGTAAACACCAGTAAGTGTTGACCCTTATGTGGTCATTCCTTCCTGGATTTCTCAGTCACCTTTTGTAATCACTTTCAGCCTTAAAATATGAGAGACCCTGACGAAAAAGAGTTGGCACAGGGATTGCTGCATATGGATTTTGGAAGAAAACTGACACTGGGAAATTATAGTGATTGAGAAGAACCTTCAAATTTGAAGTAGATTTTTGAATGCTGAATCCCACGGAAAACACAAATAGAGTCTGGTTCCATTTGTGTATTTTATATTGTCAGTAGCACTGGTTCTATTGCCTTTTTGGCTTGCATGTTTTTCAATTGCAAGAAAAAATTGGAAATTCTACCTAGTCTGTTTAGTGAGTTAGTAAAAATAAATTAATTTTGAAGATGCTGAATGATAGCTGCCTAACATTTTAGAATTAAATTTTGCCACTGGAAAAAAGATTTGCTCAGGCATCACTTTTTTGAATATGATGTTACAAATGACTTAATTTCAATTCTTGAAAAAGTAGTGAAAATATTTTCAGTCTACATTAAGATACCAGTTTGATACTGGCCTCTCTCTCCTAGCTGCAAATACATAAATAAAAATATTTGTATTTTTTTACAAGTTTAATTGGAAGGTAGACATTACTGCCTTTTTGGCAGGAGACTCAAAATTAGTTGTTTAAGCCAGGAGTATATAGACAAAACTTAATAGCTGACTTTTCTTTCCTAAAAGGAAAAGACTTTTCTCTGCCCCTTAGAGAGCAGTTAACACTGTGGGCAAAAATAGTAAAGTTCACTGCTTTATTACAAATGCAAAGGACTGTTAATGGTTTGAGGTTTCATGTTTAGCGGACGCAAGAAATAGGTCACTTTTAGAGTAGTAATGATTCTGTTTAGCAACAGATGAGTCCTTTATTGTTGCTTTCTGTAAAATTCGTTAGGAAATGTAAGAGCACTGCTTGTGTAACAGGACAGCTCATTTCTTAAAGACAGTTAATCTGTTAATGAGTGAGAGAGACAAAGACTTATTCTGAGAGGGATGCAATTTTTAGAGAAAATTATCAAGGTAAAAATGTAGGTTTTGCCAAAACGCACTGCGTTCTGTTGTTTGAGGTTTTTTCATATCTTTGTGGTTTTATTGTTTAACGTTTGAGAAATGTCTTTTCAGTCAGTTGAGATGTCTGCATAGTGCCAGTTTTACCTATGTTCATAATCCATGTAATGAGGATGAAAGTGTGGGGATTTCCCTCTTTTCTCCATCCTCCCTATTTCCTGGCAAATTCCTCTGTATCAGTTGGAATAGTTGGCTTCTACCCAGAGCCAGCCTTAGGTATAATGCTGCTCTAGGGAAGGGATTATCTTTAATCTTGTGCTTTTTATATTTAAGTAATTGAATTTTCCTGAACTACAGATTACTTTACTTTCAAGCAAATAACTTAAAGTTTTTTTATATTGGTTTAAATATAAATAATAGTTGTTCAGGATGACAGTATTTTTTAGGTAATGATGTATATTTTGGAACTTCAGCCTTAATGGGACTTGTATTACTGCTAGGTTTTTCTTAGCAGTGNCTTAGCAGTGTGTCATCCTCTGGAATTTTGAAATAGAGGTCTGCATATCCATATTGTGTAGGTCATGCTGGGGTCCGTACTGATTTTTCATCATTATGACTTTAGCTATTAGTGTTGCAGGGGTCATTTAAAATCATTACTACTTTCCCCCCATATTTCAGACATTTCATACTCTTTAATGTTGAAGCAAGTGATGTGTAGGAACCTGTTCATCACTGTAAAATGACACAGGGTGTGGCAACCCAGAGCCCAAGGGGTCCAGTTGTCTGTTACTGATGCATGATGAGTATAATTCATGTTGAGTGCTGCAGAAATGTTGTAGTAATGATTCCTTTTCCCCAGAATTCTAACAGGTATCTTGTAGCTTTTGCTGAAAGTGCTGTTGGAATTTTTCTGCAGCACACTGTGGTAAAGCTCACTGCCTGTTCTGAATATGCTGTATGAGGGTGTTCTTTGATGAGCTGCTCAGTAAATGAAACTGCAACGGGTAGCTTGGTGTGGATCTGATTATTGCAGCTTTATTGGTGGCCTCCTTTCAGTCAGGAAAATGAAAAACTAGGAGACAGGCAATCGATTTTTGATAGTAGCTCATTCACCTGCAGGAGCTCTAATGTGGATTAGTAAGGAAATTGTGTTGGTCTGGACAACAATTGTGTTGTATTTGACAGCTCACATAGTTCCTGACTAAATATATATATGTAGGGTGGTAGATCTGTGACTCCTATGTGTCAGGGTTGGCACAATCATAGATTAATTTCAGTTGAAAGGAACCTTTACAAGGTTATCTAGTGGGCAAGGACATCTCCAACTAGATCATGCTGCTCAGAGCCCCATCCACCTGACCTTCAGTGTTCCCAGGATGGGTGTCCACTACCTTTCAGTGCAGTGTGTTCCAGTGGTTCACCACCCTCATTGTAAAAAATTTCATTGTTATAGCTAGTCTAAATTTACCCTGTTTAAGTTTCCAATTACTATCCCTTTTCCTGTTGCAACAGGCCCTGCTAAAAAGCTGTCCTCCTGTTCTCATGTAGCCCTCCTTTAGGTACTGAAAGCCTGCTATAAACTCTCCCCAGAGCTTCTCTTCTCCAGGCTGAACAGCCCAAACTCTTTCAGCCTGTTCTGATAGGGAGGGTGCTCCATTCTTCTAACCATGTTGGTGTCCCTCCTCTGGACTTGCTCCAACAGGTCCATGGCCTTCCCATGCTGGGGCCCCAGAGCTGGATGCAGCCCTGCAGGGGGGGTCTCAGCAGAGCGGAGCAGAGGGGCAGAATCCCCTTCCTGGCCCTGCTGCCCACACTGCTTTGGAGGCAGCCCAGGACATATTTGGCTTTCTGGGCTGTGAGTGCTCATGGCTGGGTCATGTCCAGCCTCTCACCCCCAGCACCCCCAAGTCCTTCTCCCCAGGGCTGCTCTCCATCTCCATCTGTTTGTCCCACAGCCTAGAGTGGTACTAGAGGTTGCCCTGGCCCAGGTGCAGCACCTTGCAATTGTGTGCATTTGTAGTAATGGGCAATAAAAGAAGATGAGCTTTCCATGGAACATTTTAAGATTGTTCCACATTCCTCATGCTGTAAGGACATGAAAAGCAAGGTTTTGTTTTGAAAGTGAGTTTTCCTTGTTGGGTACACAGGTACTCCACATTGTCAAGCCTGTATTGGTAGATAAATGTTGTCTCCAAAATGTCAATTTTTTCTTTTTTTGTAAGGAAACTTCAGAATCAATTGTTGGTAGGTTTAGTACAAGCTATTATAATTCACTAGGTATTGCAATTTCATAATTTTCCCCAAATTACTGGAAGAGGAATAGCGGAGGAGGGTTCCTGATTATATTATGGTAATTGGTAGTGCACAGTTGTTCCCTGATCCATTCCTTTTTTCAGGAGTGCATGGAACTACTTTAATTAAATGCATGGCAGTTTTTCTTTCCATAGCATTCAGTTGTCTTGAGTAGCAAGTTGGAATGTCCTTAGAAATACCCTGAGAGAAACTTTGTACAAGGGCAAGTATTGTTAGGATAAGCGAGAATGGCTTCAAACTGAAAGAGAGTAAGTTTAGATATTAGGAAGAAATTATTTACTGTGGGGGTGGGGAGGCAGTGGAACAAGTTGCCCAGAGAAGCTGGAATGGATGCCCCATTCCTTGGAGTTTGGATGCCAGTTTGAGCAACCTGATGTAGTGAAATGTGTCCCTGCCCACAGCAGGGGGATTGGAACAAGATGATCTTTAATGTCCCTTCCAACCCAAACTGTTCTATGCTTCTAAGATGCCAGCAGCTCAGGTATTATGGATACTGGTCACTTCAGGTTGATTATTCCTACCGAATAATGTGAATATCAGTGGATCTCCTCTATGCACTGATTTTGGGGGAAAAGTAGGTTTTTCTTTGTCCTTGCTAAGTTGTTTTTCATTTAAAGCAACTGGTAGACAAAGGTTTTAAATGCAAGCTCAACCGCTGAAGGATAGTGAAGTGAGTTTTTTGTGAACAAGAGGCAATATATCACTACCAGCAGAGCAGTTAGATTATGTGAGAGGGATCAGCAGCCCTCCTCGAGGAAGTTGTGGGCTGCAGTGGAGTCATCCCTCAGCCTTCTGTTCTTTAAGCTGAACAAGTCAAGTGATGTCAGCTGCCTTTCACCCTGATGGTTGCCCTCCTCTGTACACACTCCAGTAGCCTGATGATGTCCTTCTTGTGCTGAGGTGCCACAGCTGCATGCAGGACTCAAGGTGAGGCTACACCTGTGCAGAGCAGAGTGGGACAATCACCTCCCCTGACATGTTTCTCCATACAGTCTATTCTGCTGTTCCTGTGTTATTTGTACCCTGGTATTAAACTGTGGAAGCAACTGTTCTCCCTTGGCCATCTTTCTAGTGCTTAGCCAGTACTAGGTATCCTAAAGCACACTTTTTAAAAACACTTAAAATATTTGTGAACAAGCCCAGCTAATGCCCTACTTTTACACACTGTGTTACTGTCACCATTTGCCCCATGAAAGATGAGCTTTGAGATTAGCTAGATCTCTGCTCTGTTAAATAAAGTCAAGCAAAATCTTTGAGGGAACAGCAAAACTGTAACTAGAACTTCATTTTTTGCATATTGGTGAATTCAGAGTGTGGTTATATGGCTGTTTACACTGACTTGTTTAAGGACTGCTGTTGCCTCACCTTCATTGACACCAGTCAATGTCTTATTCCACCAATCTGGCTAATCCCACTTAGCTGTTGACTTTAGAAGAGACCTAGAAGAATTAGTCCTGGGTTTTGTCACTGAAGTGATTCATTGTGGGTCCAGCCAAATACCAGCTGCAGGTGTCTTTGGCTGCCTGGCTTAAGCATGGACTACAGTCCACCTCTCTTGAGCTGTATCTCTAGGCAGCTGTAAGGCAGCAGGGTAATTGCAACGCAGGAAGGAGGAAAAAAGTTAAAGTGCATATAGGCTGTGCTGGAGAGTTATTGCTATGCTATCAGTGAGCTTGCATTCTTGCTGCAGTAGTGTCTTGCTGTGATATGCTCATTCCCACCTTTTCCATCTTTGTTGTAGCCTTGGTTTAACAGAGGCACATACATAGATATGCCCACTGTCAGGCAGTGTGTGTTGCCAGTGTGGTAGAAGCAATGTGAAAACAGGGATTTACTCTGAAAGCTGGTGGAAGTACATGTGCCAGCCTGTGATTCTGTGTTTGACTAATGCGGGGATGAAGGGCAGCTACCCACTGCAGAAATTGCTGTAATTCTGTCAGCTGAGGTCTTCCAGTAAACTTAAACTGGATGTATAGTTGTCATTTCCCTAAATTTAGCCAGAATGGAAATGCATATTAGTTCAAAAAGGTGTTGCTAATATAGGGACTTTCTACATAGATGACAAAGAAAACAGACATAGTAGATGTTATTTAGCGCTAATATTAATGTCTTTCTTTGAGAGGTGAAAGTAATTTATTTTTTATTTTTTATGTGATATAACAGACTTAAATGAGGAACGTATACTTCTTCTGTCAGAAGTCTGTTTGGAAGAGAAGTGTGTGTTTTTTATCATAGGGGCCAAAGAGTTAATTTTACACGAGACTTTTTGGTCTCTTGTCATCTTTTTGTCAGCTTTAAAGATGGTATTGTCTGTAGTCTGTCTTAACTGCATGCGTTGTTAATCACATTAAAATTTTGAATTTACAGTTACTATTTTTATAGGGTTTATGATGCAATAACATCTGCAGGATTCAGTACACTGAAATTTTTAAGGTTCATGGTTTGGTATGTCCAGATTTTATCTTCTAAAACCACTATAGGATTTATTTTCTCCTGTGTGTAACAGGAGATTTGCTGAATCAGACCTCACACGGTATTAATGCTGTTCATCCCATCCCTCTAAGTCTTTCTGTAGACTTATCCAGTTTTGAAACAGTCTGTAATATGGAGACTGTTAATGGTCCAAACACTTGCCAGAAACTGAGATATCTTAAAAGTCCATACACTTTGAAAAAAAAGTCAGCTTTCTAAGAATGCCTGTGTATAATCATGAATATATGAATATTTCTAAACTGAAACGTTTCTGAATTTTAAAAAGAAAATTTATGCAGTGGTTAAACCTCAGTGAATTTATTTCAGTGGATCAGACTTCTATGCTTCGGGGAGAAAATGGCAGCTTCCAACACTAGGAGAAAGAATTTCTGGCAGAGCTTTTGTTTCTTTGATTTTAATTGCAGGGTAGGGCAAACCCTGATCCTCCTGACTAAATTTTTCTTCTACATGGATTTCTTCTACATATATCTTTTGTCATATGAATATATGAACAAAACTATTTTAGGCAATAAAATATCTGCTTAAACTCTGTAATTAATAAGTAGCTTTGCTTTTTCTGAATGACTTTGATTTTATGCAAACAATATGTTCTATTAAATTTGTGGCTTTAAAAAATACTGCAGAGTTTGACTTAAAAAACAATACTATTTAACACCCATTTGACATCCTCTGTGAGAGAAAGTAATGCTAAATACATGCATTTTCTCTACCTGTTGCCCAGGTTTATGGTATGCACATGTGGCTATATTTTCCTACTGGCTGATTGTTCTTTGTTAGCTTGTGCCTTCTCTTTATTCAGCTGAGTTTAATGCAAACAAAGACCTTGGCAAATTGAGATAAGAAAGTATTTCTCCTTCTAAAGGATCACTTATTGTGATTCACAGTAGCTAATTTCAATCAACAGTGCCATGATTGCAACAAGAATGTTGTTACTTTTGGACAGATGATTTTTCAGAGCTTTGGCTTTTGTCAGGCTTTGGTTTAGAACAGCTTAATTGCTTTTACCTCTGCCTTTGGCATGTAGCTACAGTGTTGAAAACAGGCTGATAAAAAAAGTTTGTTATTATGTAGACATGTTTCTTAATATTCCCCAAGCTACCATGTATCTTTTGAGCAAAGTGGTCTGCAACACGATTCATTTTGAGTGGTGTTTAAATAATTAAAATTTTTTTCTTTAAATTGAAAGCCTGTCTTCAGGAACCTGTAGGCAATAAAATATCATCCTGATTTGGAGAGGTAACACTGGAATATACATATCTGTGTCCTTGATTTCCCTTTATTTTTAATGTAATGTATATGAGGCATGTGATGGGTCAGCTCATTCCTGTCCCCTGAGTCAGAGGATGTTTTGGTCATCTGAAGAGGCGAGGATAACCAGGTAGGATATCCACAAAACCAGTGTCACTTTGTGCATGGGAGTCTCTGGGAAGAGAGACTTTTCCTTGCAGGTGTAGAGCTCTGCATCTTCTTTCCAGCTTTGCAGGGCTTGTCAAGCAGGTAAGCTGTTTCTAGCATTTGGAGCCTTGAACCAAATGATAAATGAATGGCTGTGGTAGGAATCATAAAATCAGACACAGCAGCACTGTAGCAGAAGATAAGATCTTAACTGGGTTCCCACAGATGGAAGGAATAATCTACATGTCAGGTAACTTCTCAGTAATAGCTGATTTACTAGTACTTTCTGGAAATTATCTGTTTGTACTTAAGTCTTTAAAATCACGAAGAAAGGGAGCTAGACCCTCTTAACAGAAAACTGGCTGCTTGCTTACCAGCCACACAGTTTAGTGTACTCTAGATAAAACAGAAGCGTGAAGTTAGAAGCTGAAATTAAAGACATACTGCTTTTACTTTAAAATCACAATCTGTTTGTACAGTGTATCTTCGTGGTGGGTTAACCTTGGCTAAGATGCTTGGTCACTCACTCTGCCTTCTCTGCCTCTCAGGGAAAGGAGAGAGAATAGGCTGGGAAGGCTCATGGGTCAGGATACAGACAGGAAGACTGCTTACCAGTTAATATCATGGGAAAAAACAGACTCTTTTTGGGGAAAATGAATTGTTATCAGTGTGATTTCATTAAACTACCCCCTCTTGAGAAGAAACATGGATATTGTTTATTGGACTTTTATTCTCCTACCAGTGTGATTTGCTAGGCAGGTGAGAGTCTGCTCTTGTTGGTAATGTTTACTGACATTCTTTCCCTCTTAAAACAGATGATGGTAATGTCAGATGGCACATCGTTTTCTTCAGGGCAGAGCCTTCATCTCCCCAGCCTTCCCAGTAACTCTCTGTCTTTTTCTGAAGTGAAGAAGAAATCATCTCACGGGCCAAAGGTGAGACTTATTTCACTAGAAGATAGTTGAGCCAAAAGTGCTTTTCCTGGTAATTAAATTACTTTAAAAAAAAAATTCTACGTGTTTTTTGCAATGTTTTAATTGCTAGGCCAATGATAGCAGGTCTTGACATTTCTTTGCTCAGGATGGCTGTGAGAACGGGTGCTGTTGATAGGTTCTCTGGTTTTCTTACTTGTACGGTTGTTTTCCTCCTGTTCCAGAAGGAGTTGTTGTAGTATTTTGTAGTGTTAGAGGATTACAGTGATGGAAGTGTGATCTATGGAAATGCAAAGAATATGAGACAATACTGTAATAATAATTTCATTTATTAGGCATTTTTCAGGGTAATTGTGTAGAGTGAAACTTGAAGCTGTGTTCTTTAGGATTTTTAGTTTTGTTGAAATTCGAGAGGTTAATTCTTTCCCAGATGTTTCAAAGAAAGCAATGTGTCATTGGTCTCTAGGACATCAAATTTTGAATCCCCAACTTAAAATGTAGTAAAAAGGTATAGTCCAAGGAACCTCTTGAGTAATACAAGTGGACCTTTCTGAAACAGCAGATAATTTCTTGACAAAATGAACTAATGGTATGGGAAAATAAAGGAGCATGTTGTTGTTTATTCACATAAGAAATGCAATGCAAGCCTTTTCTCCATTCTGTTAAATTGTTTGAGTTTTCACTTTCTTTTGCAGTATCTTGTAGATTTGAAGTATGTCACTTAATCTTGCAGTGCATGTACTTAAAGGGGCAATATCCATTTTTATTAATTTATTAACTTTCATGTTCACTCTCTGTGCCAAATCTTGTACTTTGCAAGAATTGTCAGTTAATGAATTAAGGGTATGCCTAAGAAAAGATAGTAGGGATACATAATAAGCAAGAGCAGGCAAAAAATGTTCTTTGACATGTCTCTGCCTGGTGTCCATTGTACATCAGTGCCTCACAATCTCTAATGCAGGTCGTCTTGCAACATTTAAAAAATATATGGAAGTGTGGTTATTTTCCTAATGAGATGCTGAGGTATAATCTGAGGATTAAACTGAAGGTGCTTATTTTGGCATGCTGAAATGTGTGCTTAATGCCTCAAAGGAAGGAAGCTGGGTACACCTGGTGCTGAAGCAAGGTGCTGCTGGTTACACTAGGATGTATCTCCATCTGATTAGGCACCAAACATGAGTTACTCTGACACTTGACCATCTCTAATTAGTGGTTCTTATGATGTTGGTAGGTAGGTGTCTAGAGTTCATTTTCCAATCACTTCTGAAGAGCTGGCTGTAATGTTGATTCACACATGCCTTGCTTGCCATGCCAAAGCAGGTGTGCTGAGGCTTGGGTTAATAACCAACCAAAACACCTCTAGAAGGACTTCAAAGAGGTACTGACATGATACTGAGTCCTGTACTAATTCTCTGCCTAGTAACTGTACACCATGGTAAGTCATGAATCTCAGTTTTTTGTAAGCAAGTGTAAACCTGGGAAGTCATTTTCCAAACTGTATTTAGACAGTGAACTTCCATCTGCTGTGGAGAATCGGCAAGTGTGGAATGTGATGGAGTGAAGGAGGGTAAAGCGTGTATTTGCTACACTCATCCATATAAACTATTGCCTGAAATCTTTCATTTTTTGTTGAAGCAACTCAAACATCTGCAGAGGGTTCGGCCCGTACCGTGCAGCTTTGTGAGTCTAACCTGAGGAGGTTAGACAGGCATCACATTTCCGGATTCCATTGCTAGAATTTTTAATACTGGGGAGAGGTGTTTTATCAGTACACTGTTTTTTTGTCAGTCCATGTGGATATTTGATTTTTCCTCTCCCCCCAGCAGTCATTGCTTCACCCTATCCAACTTGGAACACACACTTATGAGCAGTTGTCCTTTTATCTCATAAATATCTGCCTTGCTGAGAATCATAAGCTATTATTGAGAAATGTAAACACAAGATAACCTTGGATTTAGTGTAACAGTAACGTTTGGCATTTTTGTTGCAAGTTCTTGGAGCTAAAAAGCCTTGAATTTTGGTCTTTAGTGTTTTTGTTCTGGTTGGAATGTAGGAAAGTTCCAGCCAATGTACAAATAGATTTTTGGTTTTGTCATTTGGAGTAACCCCAGTGATGGAACAACTTCAGTGTCCAGATTTCATTTAAATATGCCTCTAGAATAAGAGCTGCAGGAAAGTCTTGATAGTTCTTGGGCATAAGCTGCTTGTCGTAGATGTAAAAGTGTACTCCAGATGTCTGTACTGGGTGACTTTGGGATTTTTCTGCTACAGCAATAGGCCTTTGATGTGCTTGGCCTAGTTTCGGTTTGTTTTGTCTGTGAATACCACAGTTAACTTTGAGGTCAGTTTTAAACTTTGAGTGTGGAAAAACCAGAACCTTATACTTATCTCTTTGCCACTGCAAAGTACCATATAAACTGTGTGGTTAGATAAGAATTTAAGTAACAACAGTAAAACCAGTGCAACAAAATGTTATTCTTGGTTTAGCATTCACTTACGAAAAATACAATACAGTATGAAGTAAGAGACAACTGTCAGTTTGCTTTCTGTCACATTCTCTTCTGAAATATGTATTAAATAGAGATGTTTCTATCTCTGAAGTGATTTTTTTAAAATTTAATTTAATGGAGATGGTATTAGTGAGCCCCAGTATTTTGATTCCAAAACAAAGCTTTAATCTTGGAAGTAGAGATGTTGGGCAGAAATGTATGAAAACTTTTACTTTATGCATTTCTTCAGAATGTAAAAATAGCTGCAGACTGGCTACAGATATTTATGTTGGTCTAAATCAGTGCTATTGCTATGCCTGTTTGTATTATCTAAATATTACATGCACAGAATAGAGAAGCAGCTTGGTAAGGTTTTTTGGAGGGATGATGATGTCTTTTGCCAAGAACTGTAGTATCAGCTGTAGAGAAATGAGATTTATTTTATAAGCAAAGAAAGCAAAAGCTTTTATTCCTGTGTGTGACCAGAAAAAACATAAATGGTTTTATGCTCCCCTAATTAGCCTTCACTGTTAAACCAGTGAGCTTTGTAATTCTCCATCTGCTTCTGATACTTCTGATGTCATTGATCGTAACAGTTTGGTGGGCTGGATTTTTGTGGGAAGCAGGTAAATTCATCTCCTACCTCAGAGTATTTTTGGAAGCTCTCAAATATTGTGGTTTCCTTTCTTGTTTTTTTT
>VXBC01011821.1:184055-213760 GCA_013399945.1 Ploceus nigricollis
TTATTCAATCTCACATTAAAACAAATTGGGAATTCCATTTTTGTGGTGTGAATTCAGAACCCAGGTCTGTAACATAGACAGTTCAGCATCATTTTTTGCCCTGTAGTAACAGAAGTGTTTTAATCTGCAAATATGTTACCTATTGAGCAGCTATCACAGTCCATTTGTGTCTCTCAAATTTACAGGATAGTGTACTCTGATTTAAACTTAATTTCATGAGCTCGTTCAGAAATACAAAAACACAACAAACGGTTGGTTCCCGTTGCCCAGATTAGTCTATAAAGTGAATTTACCTCCCAAATCACAAAGTTTCTTCATTTATAACCTGTAACTCTTAATCCATGCACTTGGGATCCATAAAAAAATAAAGTTACCTAGCTGAGTGTGAGGGTGCTGATCCTTTCTCCTTTGTCACAGTGTGGCATATCCTGTTTGACAGTGGAAGGTGTGAGAGCCTGAGCAGTCCAGCTGGTAGGGAATCAACTTCAAAAGTTGGGCATTTTGTGATAAGGTGATGTTTTCTGTCTTCCAGATTGGAGGTATGGTTTATGTAATTCTTGTAAGTTAGAAGATGGTGATGAAACTGGCAAAGATGATGGCTGCAGGAGATAGCAATTTCCAGGTGATCATGGCAGCATAATGGCCTGTTAGCTATTCTGGTCACCTATCCTGCCTACAATATGTTCTGTATGCTTCCAGAATTCATCTCGGGCCTTAGCATGACCTGTGTTGGCCAAAATATGAGCAGGAGTTGAGTACAAACAACAGTCAGAGTAGTGCAGGTTTTATTTGCTGATAAAATTTTAGATTTTTATTGTGCTTTCTTAAAATATATATTTTGAAGGGTACGTTAGACCCTTTCATAGAGCAATACTATATATCATGAGGTACTGTATGTACGTGGTGTTACTTGGCTGAAGATGACATCTGCAGGTATTTTGGCATGCCCATGTACCTGTATTATTCTTTTGCACACTGTTTGTTATGGAACATATCAAAGGCTAACATTGATTTGAGTTGCTTCAATAGTTGAATACACAAATGTAAGTTATGGTGTGCAGGTATATTACCTGTCAAAACCCCAAGATCCCAGTTTTTCACGTGAAAAGAGTGTTGAGAAAAGAGTGTTTTATTTTACTTAATTTACTCTTATTTCTTGCAACACTTAATAAGGTGGAAAGAAACATTTAAACACACTGTCGTATTCTAATAAATAAGGAAAGAGCTTGAAAGTGCTTTCTAATTTTTATTAAGATCTGTGCTGGTACATGGTACATGCTGGTACATGGTATGAATATTCAGTGACTTTTCATCCCCATCAGCATCCTGTTCATCATCAGGTTTGATATAACTTACTGGTGAATATAATTTGATTTTTATTTCTGTCTTAAAGATTTAATGCTTCTATAGCTGTCTCCTCTGTCATTGTTGGCTTCTTTTTGGGTCATTGCAGAAATTAAGAAATAAGGAGAGATAGTCTTTTTACTTAGAAAATTAATGCAGATATAAAAGCAATGGGTTGGCTTCCTTTAAGAAAGGGTAATTCCAAGACAGCATGTGAGAGGGGTGTATAAATAAGTCTTGTTAATATGTCATATATTTGTACTANAAATATCAGCTTCCATGCTGTAGGAAGGTGAAAAAAGTCGGCTTTAAAATTGAAAAGACAGATCTCAACTTTGGTTTTAATACTACTATGCCCCAGAATAATTTCCACAGGTCTCATCTGTTGGAAAACCTCTAAAATGAGACTATCCTTCTGAAATGTAAAATATATGTGCTATATATAAAATAATGTGCTACAAGGAGACCAGTAAGAGAGATAAATTCTCTATCTAGTTTAGTAATGACACATTTTATTCCTCCCCAGGGCAACACCCCTCTGGAATGATAGAACATGATGTGACACTAGAAGCATTAATAATTAGTTCGTAAGTCAACTTTTGGTGCTGGTCTTGCATCAAAGGAAATACTAAAATTTTTTTTTTTAAACTTAAAGAAGAATGCCAGGAAAAGTCTTATGACTCAAGTAAAGCATGTCAAGGAGCACTAAGTGCTTTTTTATTTTTGTTTTTTAATTACTGGCCTGGGAATTGAGGAAGGGCCTTATGTTTAGACATTCAGATGTCATTATAGTAATTTTCATTGTTGATGCTTCTGGCCAGTGTTAATGTTGATATATATGTTATATAAATATATAGCTAGTTTACTAAATCTGACACAAAAATATATTTGCAGTACAGATGCAAGAAGCATCTTATAAAAACATGCAATTGAATAATTTATGCAGCACTGTGACTGTTTCACTAAATAAGATAGTGAGAAGGGAAGAACATTTCTAAGTAATTATTTTTAGGTAATTATTTCTACCTGTTCTTACAGAGGAGAAGCACGATCCTGCAGTTTCTGCGTTTGTTTTGTGTAGACCTATCATGTCCTAGAGTATTAAACACTGACTTAACACATCCTTACTGGACAAGTTATCTATGAACAGGAAGCACTTGAATGGATGTAGTCTCAGTCTTCCATTCTCTTCTAATTGACACAACTTCCTTTAATGTGTAAATTCTGCTTTGTTTTCTTGGATAGTTTTTTTTCCAGAGCAGCTGTACTCTGTACATTTTTTAAAATTAGTCAGTCCCTGTGGGGGATGAGGCTGGCCATGTCCTGCTTTGGTCCTTTACTTTCCACTCCACATCTGAAATTCTGTCTATGTTGTGGGTAAAAAGGTGGTTAAGTAAATGTGGAAGATAAGCTAAATGTTTTCCTCTCTACAGATCTGTAAATCTGTGGCAGTTTTAGACAGCCAGATACACCACACTTACGTACATGTCTCTTCTAGGTAAAGGAAATCAATGGGTGTATGCAGTACACATTAAGTGTGCTTTATAATGCTTATAACCAGCCTGGAAGAAAAAGTGAGCAGTGTAAACTTCTTGACCATGAGTTCCTGTAAATTGGAACATTACTTTGCAGATCTGAAGTATAAAAATGGACCCTGTCTTGTATATATATGACAACATGTTTAGTGTTTAACCCAGTTAGTCTACTGGGTATTTTTGAGATACTGAGAGCCCATCACTGGCAGTTTCCATGAAAGTGGGCAGTGCTAGAGCTGTTCTTGTCTTTTAAATAGGTTTTAGTTCTCAGAAGAAAGGATCCTGTATGACCCATTCTGGATGGTTCCTTTATTGCCAGTTCTAGCTGCATGTGACCTCTTGCCTTGCCACTTCAACTTTTCAGATTCAACTGAGTGAGGAATGATACTGCTCTGATGTTTCTGGTTTTGCCTCTCCTGTAGCACGTCTGAGTCACCACCTTCTGAGAAACACTTCTCACTTAAAACAGTTTAATGAAGGAAAAAAGTAATTAAAGACTCAGCAGAGATGCCAGTATATTCGAAAAAGGAAGCTTTTTCATCTTTAGGAGGTTTTCCATAAAAAAGCAATGACTGTTGTCTGTCCAATCCATTCTTCCATAGCCAGGCTGGACCCTATAGCAACAGGATTGCTATTGTTTATGAGGAAAAAGATCTGGCAGAAGCTGGAAGATCACAGTAGAGAAGTCAAACTTTGCCTGAAATGTCGTCATGTTTTCCTCTGATCCTGTAATTCTGTTGACATCATATGGTTCATATCTTCATTTTTTTTTTGTGATTTAAATTTTCTCATAGGTAATGGTGATGATAAGGATTTCCTAAACTGCCTTTATGTTAATCTTACAATGTTTTTTAAAAAGACAGGTATGATGCCTAGGATAAAAACTAGCTTTTGTTGTAACTTTTTGACAAGCAGTGATAACTGCTCATGTTCCACCAGTTTGTAACAGATGTTTTGACCAAATGTTGGGCTATCTGTTCTTATATGGTTATTTCTACTCCTGGTTACTCGCCTGCAGTTCCAAGTTTTTCATATGAATCCTATGTCCATATTGTGTCTGCCTTTTGAGGATTTAAGGGTTCTTTCTTTTTATTTTAAAGTAAAATTTTGCATCTCCTCTTTGCAGGACCCAGCTAGGATTCTGAACATAAATAGCAGCAGCAGTAGTAACAGTTTTTCAAAGACCCAGAAATTAACAAAGGAGCACAAAGAAAAAAATTCTAAAGACTCAAAAGAACAAAAAAGTGCCTTCAAAGAACCTTCCAGGGAACATAACAAATCTTCCAAAGAATCCTCTAAGAAACCCAAAGAAAACAAACCACTAAAAGATGAAAAAATGGTTCCTAAGATGGCCTTCAAGGAACCCAAACCCATGTCCAAGGAACCAAAATCTGAAAACACTCCCATCCTTACCATAACGTGTGGGCAGCAGCAAGAAAAGAAGACTCTCACAAAAAGGCCCTCTATGCTGGACACTGATGAATCTTCTGCAAGAAAAAGAAAAAAACCCAGCACAGATTCATTATTTAAGAGTTTTCCTAGTGCCCCACCGCTGATTCTTACTTGTTCAGCTGACAAAAAACAGACAAAAGATAAATCTCAGCTCAAGGTGGGGAGAGTCAAAATTGAAAATGATGCACTGGAAAGGAAGACACCTGCTCTGCCACCCTTTGATGATATTGTAGATCCCAGTGATTCTGACATGGAGGAAAATGTGTCCTCCAAATCTGACGTAAGTGCTTGTTTGGTTTTGCTTAATACTTTACTCAGTGCTGTATTGAGTATTTGTAGTCTGTGGGACTGTGCACCAAATTTGTGTTCTCCCCTTTCTTTTTCCTGTCTATTGGCAGATTGTCCAAACTGAAGGATGCTGATGGCCGTGTTCAAGCTTGTGCGTGTTCTAGTTGAATTGTATTGCCTGTTCAAGTCTACTCAGTTACTAATTGTCAACATTATGACAATGAGCGTATGGGAGATATTGATAAACAATATTGCTCTTTTGGTGTTCGTTAGAAATTCACGTTTCTTTTGAGGGGAAAGGAAATGGATTTAAATGCTTGTATTTCACACTCTAAATCTTTGTTTCCAGGTATTAGAGAGTTCAGTAAATCCAGGAAAGGGTTGTAGTTATATCAGAGAGCTACTTATTTTTTTGCTAAAAGAGGCAGTTCTGTCAATGATGCCAATTTTGTGGAGGAGGAGGAGTTCCTAGAATCTCACTCTCATGAGGGGAATCTATTGCCAGGTAGTTGGCTTGCCAAGAAGAAAGACGTTTTAATGGAAATTTGCTTTCCTGAAAGTAGTTATCTACTGTGCCTTCTCATCTGTTGCAAGTATGATTTGCTCTTTAATTTTATGATTAAAATAGGATTCTAATCATTTTCCTAGCAAACTTTGGTTTTCAGAAGCATCTTTCATAGGCACATGTAGAGAAGGAAAGGTATGGTAGGAAAAACCTTGTTTGGTGCTATTATTTGTGCTTATGGCTAGAGGTGTAGTGTGCATGGTAGAGGAATTCTTCCCAGCTTTTCCTGTTCAATTCTCTTGTTTTTCTGTTTTCTGATTTGTGTGTCTGTTATTGCCATCAGATTCATAACCCTGCCTGCCCTCTCTGGAGCAGACAAATAAATGCCTTGCTGTGGGGAGGTGTCAGCATTAGGTTTTTACCTTGTAGAAACTTCCTGTGAGGGAGAAGGTAATTTACTTCTGAAGTGACCTTTTAATGACTGGTCCCTTAGGGCATGCAAAGGCTGTTAAATTTAGAAGGTATACAATAGAACAGGCCCTGCTTTACTGCATGACACAGGGGATACTCTGTAGTTAGAGTGGCATTCTCATTATGGCTTGAAACTTAACCAGTTTGTCTTCAAACTTGAAAATGTACATACTTGTCATCCTTGGTGTGAGTTATTTTTTTCTTGTTTTCAAAAAGCCGAATATTTTATTTTAATTTGTCACTAGCCTTAAGACATACTATATACCTCCACTAGAGCAGGCTAATTAAAATAGATTTTTGAATGGCATAGAGGAGCACATATGCTTTTACTGGCTGCAGCAGTTCTCCTTTTTTTTTTAAAGACAGAAGAATTGAGACAAGCAAATTCAATGTAAGTGGAATTCTCCAAATGGTTCTGCACAGGTGTGTGCTGTGTGGCAACTTGAAAATAACTGATATGTCAAAGATATATGGATGGTAGTTAAAACTAATCCTTTTATAGTTGCTGATGGGTGTTTCTGTCTTTGTTGTCTTGCAATCTCTTGACCACTACCAATGGTATAATGGGAACACCTCTGTATTTTTAATAGGCTGACACAAGTCCACTTCCACAAGTCCGTCGTCCATCTGCAGTTGACCTGTAGGACCTAAGGAGTTCCTTAATTCTGTACGAGAGCTAAAAAGCAGATTCAATGTTTTCTAAGCCTGTAAGCCACTGTAACTGAGAGGGCAAATTGCTGAAGTTCTATCCAAGAGAAGTAAATCCTGCTGGTTTGGACTCTTGTCTATTTTAACATTGACATAGTGGATCATGGAACACACAGGTCTTCCATGGGGGGGGGTCAGTGTGGACCCTGGACTGTGGTCCTTAATAAATCAGGCTGAGTATGGCTCCAGTCAGTGATAGGATACTATTTAGCAAGTCAGTAATATACTCACCTAAATAAAAACTATCTATGAAACACAGAATAATCCCCAAGGTACTTGAGTCACACAATTGGCAAGTGCTGTGGTAGAAACAGCTGGGCAGCCTGGTTTAGTGAATGTCTGCAGAATTTTACAAGATGTTCCTTCTGCATTTTACTGCTTTTAACCAGGGAACCCAATGAAAGGTGACCAAGCAGTGTAGTAAGGATAATTCTCTATGTTTTAATAAATAGTTTGGATTTTTTTGTATGTATTTGGGTAAGTTTCTAAGTGTTTCAGGAAGTTTCACAGCTAGATCCATAAAAGGTATATCCAATAAACGTAATCATACAAAGGAAAAGAAAAAAGTAAGAACTTGCAATGTTACATAGAGAGTAATGGAAGTAAAAATATGTCAGTGATTTTTCTGTACAATTTCAGTAATTTTATATCTGTTAAGGCTTCATGATACTGACAAACATAGTTGCCTGAAGCTGGGAAGATTCTTCTTTAGTGTCATATCCTGGCATAATAATATGTTGTAAAATTAAGTCAATTGTTATTTCTTACTCTGGTACAGTTACAGTGGTGGGTATCATAGCCCTCATGAACAAAGGGAGTATATTTGGTAGTATCCAGATTTATTCCTAAATGTCTTCAAGAAAGCAAAACCACTATACCCAATTCAGCAAATGTAGGTTAGGTTTAACAAATCACATTACAAATCAGTACCTAAAAGAAGATTGTTACAATACTGCAAAAATACTTTTTGACCTCTGAGTCAGGTGCATTTTTTCTAGTTCAAGTTTTGTTTATGACATTTATGAAAACATAATAATACTGCATTAATGTAATGTTCATACATTGTATATAATGAAAATTTTAATAACTTTGCTAATAATTTTGAAGTTTCTTCACTGTAGGGAGTAAGAGGTGGTCTCATTCTCAAACACACGTTCTAAAATGGTGACTGTTCTCTTTACTGATATTGCATATGCATACACTCATATGCATAACTTCACAAATAAAACATGATAAATTTGTAATACAAGGTTCAATGTAGAATGTAGAACTTACTGCAAAAATAAGTTTCTTACTGTTGCTCATCACACATAGGATGGTTCTCAGAATTAGATATAGTTCATTATCAGTTCTCAATTGTGAAGTCTGGATTCGGGATTTTAAAATAAGGATGACATTCTGAGAAGTCCCTGTGGTAAAGGAATCTTACAAGCATGATTAAATAGAGGTGTTGTTTCACTTGGGATGGTGCTACAGGATGGCAATGCTCCTGCTCCCCTGATTTCTTTGGATACAGCCCGAGTTCAGCGAATTGGGATGGAATGTATCATATCAATCAATGGGCTTGAATTTCAGACAAAAAAGTAGTGTGTGCTCAACCCTTCACAGTACAGGCATCATACTCTACCTAATTATTGGCATCAGACTTTTGAATCATGGTCTTTGCCTTCATGAAGTAGAGGATGTAGAGTTACAGCACCCCCTGAGACAGGGGGTGCTTTTTCAGGTCGTTAAGTGTCTGCCAATGGTTGATCTTACCTTGGAGCTATCCCTTGAAATTCACCTTTCAGAATCCAGACAGGATTAGCATGCTGTTGCCTCTGGGGTATTTCAGAAATCTGGACACTGCCCTTTGGTGTCCTGTAGTCAGTCTCTTTTTTGAGCTTCAAATGTCTGTAAAATTCAGTGGAAAATACAGGGAATCACACCCTTGAATAGTGATAAACTCTCTGCCCTTGTTTAATAGTCTTTCTGTGTGTGACTTAGACCAAGACCATGTATGGTCATTCCTCTGTGGTCTGTTTGGCATACACTGTAGTGTGGTGCACTGCGGTATTTATTTTAATTTTGTTTTTCTGTTTGAGCTATTGGCAAGTGAAACAAGTGTCTGCATTTTTCTTCACATTGCTTTGTTAAGTATCACTCTTCAAATACATCTGTGAATTAAAGTGCGTTGGACTTCAGTGTTACTGGTCAACTAGGTGTTCAAAAGAGTATGGGATTTTTTTGAGTTCATTTGGAAATCACACATAAAGCCTGAAAAACTATTTTACTGGCTTTGGTATGAAACATGCAAAATAAAGTATAGAGTGAAAACATGCAGATTTATGGTTTTATTGAGGCATAGGCATATTAACACAGTCCACTTCAAAATTCTAAATATTTTGTTTTAAAACTCAATTACAGGATGTTTTAGTTAATGAAAACTCCACCTGTTTGCTTCCTATGTGGAACAGTGCAGCAACACGATCAAAAAAAAAGGACTTGACCTTGATTTTGCTGCCAGGCTGAAATATGGTGATATTCTTGTAATTGTGTGAGCTGCAAACTGTTGTATGAGATGGAGAAATAGAGAATTTTGGATCTGAGTAAGGCATTTTCTATGATTGGAGCTGCCCCTTTTTTTCAGAAGGGATGTTCAGATACTTCTTGTTTGATTACTGCTGATTTTGCTTGACTGAGTAGGAAGGAAAAAGTGTTACCTGGCTCTTGGTGAAGCTGCTGCAGCAGGAAGGCACAAAAGAGGTAAGGCAGATGATGCATACCTATTCAGGTATTAAATGCTCTCCATGTATCTCGAGTTATAGAGAGCTGATTAACAACTCTTTAAGTCTGCCATGCATGACAGTGGTTTGGATTTTTTTAGGGAGTCCATGTGAATGGACTGAATTCTGACAAATTAATTTCTTCTGGTGTGATTATTTTGCTCGTGGTATGTATTGGTTTTTTCCCTTCCTGCATTATGTCACTGCATTGGTAATGGTAGTGGCCTTTTGGCATGTCAAAGCCTATGGAAATACAGTCTGAGCAGAATGTGTGCTAGCAAAAGGTGACAGCTCAGGGGTAAGGAGTTTCAGTTATTAAGAGCAGAGTACATTAGTAGGTCTTTTGCCTTAAGGAAAAACTCCCGTCTCCTCAGGAAGGCCTTTACGAACAATGAAAATACAGTAGAGATTACACAGACTATGCCTTTGTACTTAATTAACTGCTTGCATGTCCTAAAGCAGTCTTAGAGTATGAGTACCTTTTTAAAGGAATCCATAAAATGCCACTTTCAATCTGGCACGTGATGTAGTAATTTGACGATTGCAAAAGTGGAAGAACATTTTGAAAACCCCCATGGTCTTGTAAAACCTCCAGGCCCTTGTTAGCTGAAAAAGCCTGCTTTCTGCCAGGGCTTGGAGCTAAAGTCAGAGCTTTTTCAGGTAATATTTAAAGCCAGAAGGGACAGTAGTGAGATAGAGCTCCATGTGCTGCTTTCATGTAGTTACCAAAGGTCAAAAAAAAAAAAGGAGAAGATAGATTTTATTTTATTTGTGAAATAAATGTGGCTGTGACTCTCAAGATGATTAGTGGTGCAGAACAGGGTTAATACTCATCATGTGCTTCACTGCAGACTGGGCCCTGTGGGTTTGCAACGGTCATATTATTGCATTCTTTGCTTTTTGTTTGATAATTAAATGAAGTCTTTCTTATTCTAGTCTGGGAAATAAGACTGCTTTTAAAACCATGCCAGCCACTTGTGGTATTGTTGGACATGGTACTCCTGTGTCAAGGAGGTAATTCAGTAGTAATTCAGAGGTAATTCACAAACAAGTAAATATTGTACAGTCTGAGGTGTTTCCTTCCAGATATATGCTCAGAGAGAAATAATGGCCAAAGATAAGCAGACCTCTTTAGAGAAGTGGCAGTAGGCACAAGTATGCTCTGTGGCCATCAGCATCTACTGTAGTATGGCACCATTCAGCTGCTATACTTTGCCTATTTTAATTAGGTGTTACCATGAAGTGAAAAATGCTTTGTCTTCACTCACAAAAGCTTGGGTGCATGCTAGGCTGTTCTGTATATGGTGAAATTACTATTGCTGGATGAGGGAACAGCATGATAGAAAAGCAGAGATCCTCTGGGCAGCAAGCTCAAATGTGTCTCACTCAAAAAGTGAGATGGTTTTGTTACCAGTGTGTGTTTGGAAATCACTGGCTTACAGAAATGTTAAGAATTTAGAAATAAAGCAGTAGAGACAAACTATGTAGATATGATTAAATGTTCAGGTTGTAAAAGTAATCTTGTAAGAGCCATGAAATTTTGTATTCTTGAGGCAAAGTCTGTTGGGTTTTTGTTTAGTTTTAGGCAATGTCACATTTTGACCACAGAACTAACATTAATCATTATTAAGCTACTAATACAGGCTGCAGTATTTTACTTAATTTGCAAGTGCTGGCTACATCTGGTTCATTGTGACTACTCGTGAATTAACTCAAGTCTTTGCATAAATGCAGGTTCAAATTGGGGCCATTTTTTCTGTACTTCAGCACTGAAAACCCTGTTTACCTGCTATCCTGCAGAAAGTAAGAGTTTTAACTGGGTATGTGTAGTGCCAATACTGTAATTGTCTGGGGGTGTTTTGTGGCATGAAAAGACTTTGTCTCGTATCTGGTAAAGCCATGAGAATTTTGAGAGGCCAAGGTGGATTGTTGTCAAAATAATAAAATATTAAAGACAGGATTATTTTATTTTAATCATAATGAAGTGAGATCTTGATAAGGATTTCATTGCTTTATCTATCTACTTATATAAATTATGTTGTGATCCAGAAGAATGGCTGCACATATTTAAAATAAAATCTAACACCTGATGATTTTCAGCTGGCATTTTATCTACAATAGTTAGATCTATTCAAGGCTTTTATGACCTTTTATTTTTTATGTGGAACCAGTATGTTTACACTTCTTTGTGGGGAGGCAGAAATGTCATGGTATACTCATGAATTTTTGAAAGTTTGCTGCCAAACTCCCCATGAACTTCATTAGATAATTTTGATAATACTTCCCATTCAGAGGTTTGTGCTCTGATGATTACAGACATGAACTCTTCAGGACACACCGTAAGAACACAATTTAGTTTTTATATTTAAAAGACTCAATAATCCCCTGAAAAAAATTGAATCTTTAAATCTTTTAGTCTTTAACTTTTACTAACACAGAATAAAGACTGCTTGAGCTCACTGCTGCAGTGAGTGTGTACCCTGTCTCATGCCTGTGCATTGCTTGCTGATGAGGGAGGGACTACTGTTCACCTCCCTGTGCTGTGGAGCCCTGGGGCTGTGCCGCGTGTTTGGCACTGCGGAGGAATGCTGGGGGACCCTCTTGGAACGGGCAAGGGATGCTCCTGATGGACATCATTTGCCTGCCCCAGACTCAAGGATGATGGTGCCTGTGTGTTTCTAGTCTCCCAGTACTGAGGTGTGCACGTGAGCCTGGCAGAGGAAATAAATGAAAGCAGATGTAATCAAGCAGTTTTCTTTCATGCCCTCTGTATGGCAGCTGCCTTTCCCTCTTGACAACATTATCCACTCCTTCTCTGCCAGGAAACCATTGCTGTTTAAGAGCAGTGTCATACCTGAAACCAATTTTAATAATATTTTGAGTGTTCGTTGAAGGTGAATGTTGGCAGTAGAAAAATTGCTACATAGCTTAAGAGTGTTAGTGTGAATATGTGTTAACTCTCTGAGTCATTATTCAGTAGTACTGTTTTGGCTTAGTCAATACCTCAGTACAGCTTACATTTTTGTTAGAAAAAGATGTTGCAAAATTAATTACTTCATGCTTTTTCCTACCAAAACCCAAAACCAAACCCAAACCCCCAAAAAAACCATTGAGTAAAACGTCCAGCTCTATTGGTACTAAAATTTAACATTTTATGTTGGAGGCCTCTCAGCTTTCAGGCTTTCATCCTACCTTGAAAATAGATACCTTTTTCTGCCCAACAGAAATGTGTACTTTGTGCTTCCTCTGGCATTGGATATGTCAGTGGCGTTTCTAGTGCCCCTCTCTGAGCAGAACTATCTCACACCATTCATTCCCATTGGGGCTGAAAAAAAGTAGTTGCATGATCAGATTTATTTGGTGATCAGATTTATTTGTTTGTTTTAACATTGTGCTGCTATGGAGGGACCAAGAAGTTTGGTAATTAATCCTTTCTTTGCCCTAATGAAAATGACAGCCTTTGCACATGTGTAGCACAGTAAGATGGGGCTGCCTGTGTCCAAAACATGTATGTAGGGTTTTTTGAACTAACTTGAGACATATTACCTGTTTTTGCTGTGGCTATCTGAACATGAAGGAATTTCTTACTGAATAGTGTGTTGCAAGCCATCTGGCAAAGGTGAGGAAATGATGCCCTGTGTTGTAGGAATTAATGTTTCATACAGCAGAGTTAGAAGATAAGGATAAATGGAGCTATCTGCACTTCACAGATTCTGTTTCTGTATCCACAGAACTTGTATCATCATCTCAGAGCGACACGAAAGAAGACTTTAAAGACAACTGATAATAAGTACCCCATCATCAGCAGAGCTGTGTTTTGTTGCTGAGGTTAACAGGCAGCTCCACCTGTGCCTGAGCTCCCTGAGGAAAAGATGACTCACGTGTCAGGGGATAACCACAACTGAGGCCAGCAGTAACTGGATCAGTGCCTCAACATTGAGTACTCCAGTCAGAAAACCATTGCAAAACTTATGCTGTTTAATACCATATTTGGTGAACAGTCTTGATTAGGACAGAAGTAAATGAAGTGATTTTGCTGCTCCGTATGAGGTCATGTTAGGTATTACGTAAATATTCAGAGGAGGTTACATACATATTTTTGTAAGAGATTGTCTTTGTTGTGTGTTATATTCTTATGTCTTATGAAACAGAAGCAAAACTCTATTAATGTAAAACTCAGATCACACTATTAAAAAGTTATTTTAAATCAGAGAAACAGAGATAAGGAGGTTTAAATAAGGATTACTTTTTGTAGTATTCTTTTTGTAAAAGTACTTGTGTAGGCAAAGTTACAGCATGCAGTTGTGTCAGCTGTAAATAGTAAAGAACCAATAAGAAAATAGAAATCTGCTCTATAGGTTTTTTCTCAGAGAATCAGTGTTGTATGGTCTGTTTGTATGTAATATGGATGATCTTTTGTGAAAACTACTAGACAAATACATGGTATTATCATAGAGCAAGTGCTTAGGAACCATCTTATCAGATGTTTCAGATCTATGGAGAAAAATGTGTGTAGAGCATGTTGTTGCCAAACATGATGTCTAAAGATCATTGTTAAGTTTACAGTATCACAAGACTGGCTAAAAATTAGGACATTTTGAAAAATCACTTGAAGAGTTTTGTTTTGTTTTAGAGACTCGAGAATTTTTGAGGATATGGCATATATTTTTGTATTTTTCTCCCCATAGCTTTTCACTGAAATTGGAATGTACAATAAATGAAAGCTGAGTTTTTCAGATAATAATTTAAATTCCAGAAGTTAAGTTTGACGGAAGAGTAAATACAATGAGGCTTGCTGTAAAACTGACAGGGGCAACAGAGATCTGCACTTGATCTCTCTGGAGTTTATCGTTAAATTTTGAACTAATTCGTTTTGTGGGACATGAGTTCAAGAGTCTGTGCAGAAGGACTTAAGAAAAAAAAAAACACCAAAACTGTTGTTTTTCCTACATTTAGGTATGTATTTGCTTGATTTGTATGATGTTGACAAGCTTTCCACATAGTAAAGTTTTAGTGTGGAGTCATTCTGGGAGTGTTCTATGAGTTTGAGCTACATAAGAATAGAGGGGAACTGTGGTGAATTTGCAAAGTCTCTGAGTACCTGCTAAGAAGACCAAATTTCTAATGTGGAGAAATGCACCATAATTATACCCCTAAAAGCAGATTTACATGTAGATGGTTCTCCAATTGCTTCTACTGTTAATAGGAGTGTGTGAACTCCTAACATGAGAACCTCAGATCTGGGTGAATTTAGGTGATCCACCTTCCTGCTGCCCCAAAAGTGATAGCAGACTGTCTGGTTGATTTCCCAAACAGTGAACTGTGAATACATTAACATCTGTCCTTCTCAGTGGTGACACATAGCATAGGGCACAGTAGATAAAACAGAGCAAGAGAAGGGAGTTGGGAAGTCTTAGCTTCCAACACAGCAGCTGAAGGGGCTGGCCAGAATAACTACCATCTATCTTCTATCATTATTAGTCCCTTTAGAGCAGAAGATGTAGAATAGTTGAATGAAGCTCTCACCTTAGCTTTAATACCGAGATTGAATTTTCTGGTTTGTATTTAGTACTAAAATTGAAGTTACTTTCTTTCCAAAACACATTTCCTTTATTGGCATAGGACAGCTCTGTGTATCGAATATGTGGAAATTCTCAAAGGGAAAGTTTAAAATGTGAAGTCAAACTCTCAGAAAATCAATATCTGAGTATTGCTTGTCAGCTTCATTTGGCCTTTCCACAGTTAAAGGAGTGCAGAGGGACGGTCGCCATCCTCTCATCACAGGGCTTTCATGCCACTGGGCTTATAAAATGAGCAATGTTGTCCAAACAAGTATATATTATATTGTTTGGCCTCATTTTTTCCCCACATAGTTCAGACTTTGTGTGGAATACAGACCTGTTAAATTTCTCATGTTGCGCTGCTCATACTTTATCAATTCTTCAAAACTATTGATGTCTTTTCACACATTTTTGGTGGTCTAAATAACAGTGTTTAGTGCCAGTTTTGAAAAGCCTTCATATAACCCTGTCTTTGCCAGCATTACCTACCTATTCAGGACAGTCTTTATCCTTCTTGGTTAGGCTTATCTGATGAGAACAAACACAGTTCGCCTCTTGTGTTTAAGGACCATGTTCATACTCGTGGTCCATACACAATTTAAATTTATTTTATCCTTAGTTTACTCATTATCTTGTAGTCCTGAAATCCATGGAAACTGTAGTATTCAGCTGCTCTACAAGGCAAACCTTGATCTTCCCTCCTGTACTTTTTGTTTGCTTTACTATGTGTTTGCCACTCTTTTCCATTAAGGTATTTTCAAGAAGAATACCCTACAGGTTACAGAACAATTATCTCTAGTGCTTCATCTTTCAATTTTATTGTACAATGTTCTGCAAAAGACTTTTTATCCACATTTTTTGCTCAGTCTCCTGTTCACGAATCTTCTCTAAATCTCAACTATTTTTGAGTTTTTATGTGTTAGCATTGTCTCAAATTTACTTTTGATTTATAAAGGTAAAATAAAATCTATTCATAAATGCAGAAGGAAAAGGATTTTCTTTCAAAATTAAATAACGTGTTTCAGTAGGATAGTCTGTAAGGAAATGCAAATCCCACTTGATTCAGTGCAGTTGTTCAGAGGAAACAGTTGCAAAGATTTGATTAAGGTCTTTTCTTCATGCAACTTTTTAAATGAAAGCTGTGTTTCAAATTCAAAGAATCACAGACTCCTTGCGGTTGGAGGGTATCTCTGGCTGTCATCTGGTCTACCTGCCCTGTTCAGCCAGGGTCACTTTGGGCTGGGGGGCCAGGATCCTGTCTAGATGATTTTTTCAATATCTGTTAGGGAGGGAGAGGCCAAAATCACCCTGGGCAGCCTGTGCCTATGATTGGTTACCTTGCAGTGAAAACCTGTTTGCTGATGTTCAGTGGGAACCTCTTGTGTGAGCTACAGATAGGTTGAATTATTCTACTGAAAGCTGAGGTCACTGACAGGGCACTTAAGTGGCAGTAAATGTTGTAAGTACAGGAGTCCTGTTAGAGAAAAAGGCTTGTCCTGAAGGAGCATGTTCCTCCTCCCTGAAATTCTAAATTTGCACAAAGTGGAAGTGGAAGCAATGCTCAGTTGTAAAGTAGTTTCAAGTGTACAGACTTCTCAGTATGTATAGCACTGGGAAACATATATCTCTCACTAGCATGCACAAAAAATAAGAAATATGTAGACTGACTGATATGAAATGAGATATTGCTACACCACTTAATGTTTACTTCAAGTAACAATTTGTAAGCTTCCTTCAAGAATGGTTCAGAAAAAGGCTAGAAAAACCATTGTCACCCACATACAGATATCTTCTATTTCTTAATGTAAGAATTAATAAAGAGCTTGAAATGATGGGGGTTATTTTTAGAGTCATAGAATCATATCCTGAGTTGGAAGGGACCCACAAGGATCATCTAAGTCCAGCTCCTGGCCCTGGACCAGACAGCCCCAAGAAGTTGTACAAACTGGGACAACCATAAAATATTACAGAAACAGCTCTATTGTATCCTTTGCTATAAACAGGTGGGTTTGCTTGAAAGTTGTTTGCAGCTCAAGAGTGAGCTACTTGTAAAAACAGACAAGAATTTGGAAATGGAAGAAGCCATGCGATTTAGAAAAATCACTGGTAAAAAAAGTACCTTTTCACAGAAAACTTGGGCCAAAGAAAATTGCCTTTTTTTGCTGAACAGTTTCAAAGCACAGAATCCCTCAATCAGGCCTAATAAAGAAGTCACTGTCTACTGTGCATCACTGTGAGAGCACTAAAACGAAGTAGACTGTCTAAGAATTCAATAAATCATATGGGGTCATTGCACTAATGAACAGTTAAGGCCCAAACTCTCATTAGCTTATCTGTAGAAAGAGAAAGCTGGTAAAACAGGAGAAGGCCATATGAGAGAAGCTCTTTGCTGATACTATCTTAAACTTTTACTGTTGAAAGATAGGCTTTAGTTAATTTCAGACCTATTAAAAATAAATATTTTGTGATTAGGAACCAGTGAATAAGAGCAGAAAGCCCAAGTGTGTAAAGCCATAAATACCTAAGTCCATGGGTTAAGAATCTGTAAAACTGTCAGAAAGTATTGCTTAAGTGATAAAAGACACACGCTGTTAACTAGCAGTGTGGGTGCTGTTGGCATCAGTCCATATTCATGTATGGAAGGCATCTTTTTAGTTCCTTCTGAAAAGGTAAATCTTTCCTGTTAATAACATTTGTTCTTGAGTTAAAAGCAACTGTTACCTCTGGGTGTGTTCTCAACCAGATTTCTCAGTCAAAAAATGAAGGTTTCATTTCCAATACTTAACTTTTAATATTTATGCTAATATATAGTCTTTGGAATAAATTTTCAGATAGGTATGTTTAAGGAAATGAAGTAAATAGTTTCAAAAGTTATTAGGAACCCTTTTAAAATAAGCCTGGATGATCATTATGTTTCATAAGGAGTTTTTGTGGTTTGACTTCTCAAAATGATCTTGCTAAAGCAAAGTAAAATTTTTACCAGGAAAATATACAACTTTGTATGTATCTATATTCATTTGTTCTTGTGATATTGACCCAATCAGTTAATGCTGTGAGAAAATTTTGGCACGGAGCAATTTCACTGGTATTTTCATGCCTTATAATGAGAATGAGATTAGGCCTTTCTCCCTTTTTTCATTTCAAGCAAGCTGGTTAAAAAAGAAAGTAGTGAACTTGTAATAGTTAAACAGTCTCTGTGCCTATTTGATTTTTTTTCTTTTTAGATTTTTTGCACTTGAAAGCCAAATATGACTTTTAGTGTTTGCTATTTTTTTGAGGGAATGGACTTTAGGGTAAGTCGAAGTTCATGTTGAAATTAATAAGGAAAAAATATAGTTAATGGAAATCTGCAGAAACCAGTTCTCAGCTAGTAATTTTGCTGCAAGAAGCAGAAATTGACAGATAAACCAGATGTTTAAGAGTAGCCTGCAGCTAGACAACTGAGCTTAGTTTGCTGATGTCTTTAAAGTTTGCGTGGACACTTGTTCTTCATCACTGCAGTCTGTTTCATGTTATCCTGATTATTTTACAGCTAAAAATCTTGTAAGGTTTTACAGAAACTCAGGAAGGAATTTTTTTTTTTCTAAAGTGCTTAATTTTCAGAGCAGTGTCAAGTAATGCTGCAGTGTATTTCAAAAAGGTCTGATGCTGTGTAGTGTGTAAGAGTCTCTCTTGGTACTCTGAAGTGGATTGTGTTGCTGGTTGGGTTGGGTTTTGTTGCACAGGATTGATTCAGTTGTATATAAGTGGTATATATCCACACAGTCAGGTACAGAGTTTGTATTTTGACTGTGTGTCTGTGAGAACTGGAGCTAGTGTTGATTTAAGGAGAGCAGATGTTAATGGTGTTGTTCTCAAGCATTCTGTTGCCCAAATAGGCATCTCTCATCGTGAGAAAAGGCAACAAAAGGCAGTAAATCTGCCTGCTCTATTATGAAGAGCAACAATAGATCGATTTATGGAGGAAAAGCAACGGTTAGGCTTAGGTAGCCTGTGTGCGTGAAAACTGAGTTTTACAGACCGGATATCTCTGCTGTCATTTTTGAGAACAGTTTTGTTCTGTCTTAATCGTGAGGCAAGGAGAGACAGAAAATGTTGGTTAGCCTGGATAACACATCATGATAACACGGTTGTATAAAATTTAAGTGTAAGCAGGTTTAATTTTCAATAGTAGACCATTATTTCCTATTCTGATTTTCACTGTTCCTTCTGTATGGCCACTTCTTCTTTTGTGTTCTCCATTAGCATCCCCTCTGCCTGCCCACATACTGGATTCACACTTTGTCTCATGTACACAGATGAGTGTGCAAGGATGTATCACTGAGTCTAGGAATCAGCCAAAAAGTATACGGAGACATGCAACCTGGCAGCAGGAAGCAAGACTCTTCAGTACTGAAGAGTAAAATAGTACAGAATTTTTCTATGAAGTAGTAGGACTTCCTCATTAAACTAAAGGGAAATTTACACATTTTAAACAATAGTAGGAAAAAAAATGTGTAGAACTGTTTGTTAAATAATACACACTGATTTTAATAACCCTGTTTAAAAATTCAGTTCTCTTTTGTAATTGGTAAATTCTAGATAATTTCTCTTTGTAACCAAGCATAACTTCTGGTTCAATCACGTTTGCAATCTGCAGCTTTTTGATACATATGAAAAGTGTTAGCGGAATTTCAGTAACAGCATAAAAGTTTAATTTGAATCCCTAAATTAAGACTTATTTTCTAAAGGAGATAAAAGAAAACTGTCTGAGGTTTTCTGGCATTTAGTGTGGTCTCCTCAGGTTGTCTGTTTTTCAATTCCACAATGTCATTGCTAATTTGAAAAATGCTGCATCTCCAGTATGACAATGACAGAGATGCCTTAGGTCCATTATAAACTCATTTAGCCTTTCATGTTTTATAATCTTTCAAACAAGTCTTTGGAAACTTCTTGTTAGACTTTAGCAAAGAACTAGACATGATGTAGTAGTGTGTATGTATGGTGAGTGCAATAGTAATTTCCACAATGTTTGCCTCACTGATGCCTGAAATTAAGGTCTTTGAGTATTATTTGGCCCCACAGGTTTTTTTTTCTTGACAGAATGCTTTAGCCAGTAACTAACCATAAGAGTTTTTCTAGGCAAAAAAATGTCTCCTAAAATGTTATTTATTTTCTTTTTTTTTTCTTTTAAGTCTGAACAGCCCAGTCCTGCCAGTTCCAGCTCCAGTTCCAGTTCCAGTTTTACACCATCTCAAAACAACAGACAACAAGGTACCAGTAAAGGAAAATAAATTGAAAGGAATGTGTGAAATGAAGGGGCCAATAAAAACAGAACTCATGGCATCTCATGACCTCTTTTCTTATGTGTTTCACTGCCTGAACTGGCCACAGTTTTGATTTAGAGACTTCTCTGCAGGTTGTTTTCAGATGTGGCTGTAATAAAAGGAGAGAAAGAAACTGGGAATCTGAGAAAAGGGTGTGAATATTGGTTGTTTTGAAGGACTAAATACATGCCAGTCACTTAACAGAGGATAAACCAAAAGAGCTTATGTTTCTGAGTTGTCCTTTTGCAGGGTTAGGTAGCATGGCACCTGGCTCCATCTGAAGACCTGGAAGAGTGTGGTTTCCCATGGGCAGCCAACAGAAACCCACAGATGTGTTATGTAGACCCTTTCAAAGGCTCTGAGTGTCCCGTACTACTGGGAGGTTTTAAGAGCACACGATATTTACTTCAAATAAATGGTGGGGAAGGATGATGGTTAGACTTAAAGTTTGCATTTTGGTGTTCTGGCTAATAATTTCAGTTTACTTGAAACTCAATAAAGAATGCATTTTTCTTTCTGGATGCTTTGCCAAGGCATGTTTTCTGTAAATAAGTTGATATTCATTCTCCGTGGTCTGTTAAACTACTTAGTTCCTGGTTGGCTTCTTTCCATGGTTTATAAGATTGTACAACCGATACATTCTTAATGAGTTTTTCTTTTATTCTTTGGATAAGGAGCATTAAAAAAGCAGCCTTTGACTAAACAAAATTGTTTGTTTTAGCCATTTATATTCCTCAATGGTAGACTTGATTTAAGGTTATGGCAATACATTAGTGCCTCAGGCACACTGACTTTAAACAGATTAGTGCATGATTATGTGATGCATATCTGTCCTAGTGTCTTTCTGTAGGTGACTGGTACTGATTTTCTCATGTTTTCTGGCAGTGTTATTCCATGTGAAAGAAGGCAGGACCCGAAGTGAACTGTGGTAATGACTGGCTTCAGGCAATTGATATTTACCTAACAATAAACAGATACACTTCCTGCTGAACCCCCATTTTTATTCTCATGAAAACATTAGTGGTGTGAACTGTCCATTACTAAGCCAAAAGACTTAGATACCACTTCTGCATCTGTTATCTTTGCTGGGAAAAAACTTGTTGATTTAGAAGTTTCTTCTGAGCAGACTGGTCCCATCCATCTTTTCTGGATCATATATGAGACATATCACAGATCGTCTTTCATTTCTTCTCTAGAATAGATGGGAGATTTGTCTTCCAATGTGAACAGCTCTGAAGTGCAAATGGTATATACATCTTCTCTTTTTTGCAGCAGTAAATAGTGGTTTCTGCTTCTTTCTAGGAGTTCCAAAAACCCCAATTAACTAAGTGTTTTTATTGCCCAGGCCATGCATTTGTATATCAAAGGTATGGAGCACCAGGCATACCATGGCATGTTCACAATGTATGTGGTGCTCTGGTCAGAAGCCATGCTTTTCCCCTTACCTGGAAGTTACTTGCCAGGACTGTTGCTCTTTTTCAGTTGCATTTAGACTCCAGTGCTCACTCAGGTGTCAAAAAAACACAGCATGAACTTTTTTCACCTCTTTTTGCATAAACAGTGGGCTAACCTGAGGTTCCTCAAGTTCTTCCGTCCTAGGGGCTTACTTTGATATTTATCTGTTTTCTTACCAAGAAAACATGCTTATGAGCAACTCCTAATTTTCAGTTTCTCCTTAACTATTCTGATACCTTAGGAGGTAACAACTTAGCAAACCCTTAAGAAGGTTGTTATGGAATTTTAGAATAAGTGTGCAAGGAGCAGAAAATCGCTATCCGTGCTAGGAAGAAAAAGACCTAAAAATTACTGCTTTGCTGATTGGTAGAAAAGTCTGCTGAAAAGTTAGCTAGCAATGTTCTTTTCAGACTCCCAGACATGCTTCTACACTAAGTGAGAACTTGTTTGAATGACAAGTTGTTCAGTGCTTATGGTGCTACCAGTGATGGATGTGTCTGAGGAGTCCAAGTTTCTTTTTTTTACTGCTCCTATAAAAGCCCTTTCCCTCCTTCAAGGGTCAGATGGTAAGTTATTCAGTCAGACTACAAGTTGTCATTTGCAACTGAGCATTATCTTCCTGAGATTCAAACAGGGACAGAAAATGGAGCACAACTCAGCTGCTTCTACATATCAGCTGTGGGTGCATGGACAAGAAGCACTTCCATACTGTCACCTATACAAATGTCTGGTCAACCAGGAATTTGCCCATGAGGACCATCTGGTTTTCTTTCCTAGGGTCTGAAAACAGAGAAAAAGCTTATTTCTCTGAACTGTCCAAACTGTGCCAATTTACAAAAGTTCTAGGGCAGCCTTAGTGATAAATCATTCCAAACAACAGCTTTGAAGTCACTTGCACAAAACTAGTCAAAATGCCTATGGCCTGAACTCTGCTATGTCTGGAACAGTCCATAAAACTGTTCCCCCCATGAAGGGAACGCTGTCATACTCATAAACCTGTTATGAGTATGGCACTGACTGACAGATGTCTCACTTCTCTGCTGGCAGTGACCAGGGAGGACACTCCTTGACTCAATTTTCCCATTAGCAAATAGAGAGTTGAAAGCTTCATCTCAGGCTCAATGTGTTCATGTTAGTACTGTGTTTCCTCGGCTGAAGGAATTACAACTGTAATAGTAATTGCTGTTCTTACAGCTGTCACTGGTGCTTTCAACTGCTGCTTCGTGTCTTAGATGGGCTGTACTTCTTAGTTAAATGTCCTATGGCACCAGGACATTTTACTTTCTTCCCTCTTCTAATCTGCTTTTGCCCATTCTTATTTCAAGTAGCTGTAGTGTTACACTTCTCAGCTCTATTAAACATATTCTTCTTTCTCTGTCTCTTAGAACAAAAAGAGTGAAAATCAAAACCCAAACAGTTTAATGCAGTTTTGTGAGCAAGTTAAGCTTTCTTGCTAAAAGTGATAACATGGTGTTGGGTGTTATTGATGCACTTCATACTTATCAACATGGGTGAAGTACTTACTCCACTTGAAATTGACCCTGAAATAAGGGGAACAGCTGAAAGTAAAATACATAAAACCCAAGAAGACAAAATTACTGCCTCGTACAGTACAATTTAGAGTGATTTGTTAGAACCAACCTCTCAAACATAGATTAACCTAACAAATGTACTAATACTGATCAATATGTCCCTGTAGCTCTTTACTCACATATAACGAGAAAGCAAAAAATACTAAACCCCAGCAATACAAAAGAAGCATGCTTTTAGCAAGCATACATTTCATGTCAATTTCTCCTGTCATGACAGTATTTTACTTTCTTCAGCTATAGTCCAGGGTGTAAATGGTTCTAACAGTTGAACATGTGAGTCACTTCATTGTCAAGAGTAAGTCTGTTGAGACTTACTGAGTTGCTCTTGTTAGTAAAGATTCATGAATACATGAACAGGTCCCTGCAGTGTAATCCCCCAGTGCATTACTTAGTTTGTTTAATTTTTAAGACTCTCCTCTCTCAACACTGTGTGGGGAAGATAGTTTTTAAAACTGGGTAAATTGCCCAAAACACTGGGAAGTAAAATTCGTTGTGTTTTTATAGTCCCTGTTGTTTCAGGTCCATTGAGGACTATAATGAAAGATCTGCATTCAGATGATAATGAAGATGAATCAGATGAAGTAGATGAGAAGGACAATGATTCTGAGTTGGAACAACCTGTAAATACACGAGGAGGAGGCAGGAGTCGCAGGTGAGTGTCTTGTGATTGCAAGTGGCCTGCTGACCAAGACATGTAGTGCTTGTTAGTAACAAGGTGAGGTGTGATGTTCTCAGAGTGCTGAGTAGCAAATGAGCAGAAAATTCACTCTTTCTAAAGCATCTGCACATAAAAGAGCCCCTTTTAAACACTAACACAACTAGCTGTTTTTGATACAAACTCTTCCTGTACTAGTCAATACAGTTATGATGATCCTCATTTGTTTGACTTTACTCGATTTCATGCAATTGTGACTTGAGGAGTTATAATTACTCCCTGGCTTAAATTAGAGAAAATTGTCCTTCAACTGTTGAATAAGCTATTCTATATATAATCACAAGACCTCTTTGCTTACCAGTTTTAGATTAAGCTGTTAAATTGAATCCAAATCAATGAAATTTGAATTTCAAGTAAATTCTGTGCTGCATGCAGTAGATAATGCATAAAAGTGCATCAGAGGGTAAAGCAAGTATTTGTCAAAGAAATTTTTTAAATTTTTGTTTTTTAAAAGAAGCATCTGCATCCTTGCTGCAGCCTTCAGAAGGCATTCCAAAATTCATCTGGTGTTCAGGCAGCTTGAAGCTCCATCCAAATGGTGTTCAGGGTTACAAAAGATCTGAAACTGCGTCTCTCAAACACTCTACACATTAGGTTCTTCATGTAATTCAGAGGATTTTCCTGTTAGTGCACAGCACCTGAGTGCCAGTGTCAGCTACTGCTTTAATGGGAAGATAACAGGAAAACTTTCATGAATGCAGGTGCTTCCGTGGTTGGTGTACTTTAGCAGCTGGAATCAAGGAGAAAAAGACCAAGATGACTAGGTGTTTGATAACTTGTTGTTGTCAGTGATTGTGTAAAGGATTGTTTCAAGCTCAGCTTGTCTCCAAGTGTGGAAATTTTGTTTCAATTTTTTGATGGAACTTTAAGGCTATTGTTTTTCTACTTCATTTTGTCCCAAGTAACTAATGGGTTTTTTCCCAACAAAAAAATATTCCCTGTTGTTCATAAGTAAATAAAGGGTGAAACTGACTAGGAGCTCAGCTTTTTTATGTGACCTCTTCTGAGATGCTAAGTTTTTATATTTTAATCAGGAAAAGCTGTGTTACTTTTGACAACAAACAAGGAACTTTTCAGTGAAACACGTATTCAGGTGGGAAGCACAGCTGTTTGGAAAGCTTTTAGAAGAGCAGAAAAGTATCCCTAAAGACCACTTTCCTTCTTTGACGTAGCTGTGAACTGAGAGAAGCAGTGTACAGGGAGAAGCAGTTCAATTTTGTAGGTGTTTAACCATTTCTGTAAAGTTAGCTACAGTTAACGGGACACTTTGTCTCAGCCAAGTGCAGACAGGCAGCCTCCTTCTTTGTGCTACAAAGAATTTTTTCCAGAGTGCAGCCCTGCTCAGATGCCTCTCTTCCATGTGACCTTGATTAACAATAGCCTGCTTAGCAAGGGATTGGTCATTGTAAGTCCCTACCTCAAAGTCCAAGGTTGGCTCACCCCATTTGACAGCCCTTTGTCTGCAGATGTAATGCTGTGGCTCTTTTTTCCGCAGGGTTAGTCTGAGTGATGGCAGTGATAGTGATAGCAGCTCAGCTTCCTCACCTCTGCGTCATGATCCAGCACCACCTGTAATGAAAACGAGCAACAGCCAGGTAAAAAAAATGCAGTTTGGCTTTGTATTAGCAGTAGACAGAGTTAACATCAAACTCAAGGGTTTATTGATGCATCTCTTCTCCTCTCCCCCACCAGTGTTCATCTAGAAAGATACGGTATTTTTTTTACTGCAGTAGAAGCCACAGGAGTTTTTACTTTGCATCACAGTACTTGTTCCAGATCTGTAAGAGCTAACACGGTTGTTATTTCTGAGGTAGCAACATAAGGTAATTCGGTTTTTCAAAGAAAACAAAGTAAATTACCTAGAGTTGCAAAATACTCCATGGACAAATGAGAATTAGCTTTTGGGCGGTACCTCCCCCACAGTAAGTAAGACTCTCCAAATAAAATTAAGTATAAAAACTCTCATTCTTTACAAAATAAAAGACACCATTTTTCAGTTATTTTAAGGAGGCATGATTCATTCCCAGTGTCAATTGCATCATACATAAAGCTGTTAGGACACATACTGGCTACTTGCAGTTGTGATACAGTTAAGATAGTGTCTATGTGTGCTAACACAAGTTTGTGGTTTAGAGGGTGAGTTTCATGGGTGGGTCTTTTCTATATCTCTTCCCTATAACTGCTTCAATTATCTGGCAGATATTATTTACTTGCCTTTGTTTTTCTATTAAGATTTCCAACACAAGCTGTAGTACAAACCCCAAATATTATTATTCATGTTAGCTAAGTTCAAATACACTATGGGGAAAAAAACCCGACAAACTAGGAAGTACTTTGTGCACAGAGAGAAGGTAATTTTATGTCCAGAAAATACTCTTATTTTCTATCACTGAAGGAAGGCTCTGTTAAGTTGTCTATACGAAAGTAACAAGTTTTTAAGAGAGAGCCTTGAGGTCAAAAAGCTGTCTGTAGGGGTGAAGAATGTTGCATTTACTGACCATATAAGCACAATAAAAATAAAAAATCTGTCTATGGCTTGTTGTTTAATGAAGACTGATTTCTAAAGAGCCAATGCAATTGTTAAGTAATTGTAAGTCTCAATATCAGCAGCCCACTCAGTCACATGTTTTGTGTTCCTTTGCCTGTTGGTGATGTAGTAGTTCAACCTTCACATTTAGACACTCCAAACAATAGCTGTGTGTCAGCTAAAATACCTTCACATACCTTCTTCCATTTCTTTAAATGAGCTAAATTTTATAATCAAGCGACAAGTTGGAAATTTTGGGAAACATTATGAAACTATAGCCACATTTGAAATCTATTCTTGGTACCTTAGTGCTGCTTGCCAGGATGATACCTTTTACTGATGAAATCAGGTTTGTGTTAACTAAGTTCCTTTATAGAACTGAAGAGCTAAGACAGAGTTTGTATTTGTATTAGCTTCCTCAGACATGATTAGTGCTGTATCTATCTCTAAAGTGCTTAAGATGTTAAATTTAAACTGCCTATCAAGAGCACTGTAAGGAAGCTGCTTTTTCAAATATACTGTGTTCTTGACAAGGTTCTATTTGAAACCAAGAATTTTCTTCCTGTGAAAACAATAAATGCATCTAAAAGGTACTGAATCCATGATTAAAGCTCTGGTTTTTGGTACAGTTGGGTGGGGTTTTTTTTCAAGACAAAACTTTGCTACTGGTCTACACAGCAGTAACCATAGAGGGTGTTGAACAGAAGTACTAGAATTATTATTCAAAAATGTATGTTTTGAATCTGAACATTCATCACTCTAGGCTAATTAAATCAAGTAAGGTTAACTCAGATCTGCAGTCACTTTCGCTAGATGGGGAAATAGCTGTCTGCCAGCTGTATTCTTAAGATGCTGGCCAGCCTAGGGAAGACACATGCAATTTAGTCATTTGTACCAAGGGAAGGAGAAACGAGAGAGGACTTGGGGGAAAATGTCAGTAAGGCTTCTAGAGGACTTGTTCTTACACACTTTATTTCCTAGTTTTAATTACTGAGTTTTATCCTGTGTTGTGGCTGTTGGGTATGGTTTTGGAGTTAATCATGCTAGTGATGTTAGTCTCACTTTAAATGAAATGTGAAACATAATATCCCACTACTTGTGATTACTTAGTTTTCGTCGATGTTTTTCGGAAGAACTGGTTATATTCTAGGTTAGGAATGACATAGTGATTTTTCTTTTAACTTCAAAAAGTGTTGTCCGTTGAAAAAACGGAAAGAACAATCAACAGTTCATTTTCCCCCAAATATTTCTGCCTTTAGTTCTAAAAGTTTCAAATCAAGCATGGTGTCCTGCTGCTTGCTGCTGTACTCTTCTTGAGTCTGTTTCAGTATCAGATGAAGCAATCTTGGCTTGTATGAATGATAATAAAGGGGTGTGAGTGGCATTGAAGGAAGGGTACCATATAAGTGCAAAAGAAATTACTGTCCATCACTTTGTTTTTCAGTTATAACTCATATGGTCACTTCAAGGACTGCTTGAAAACCTCTGTTGTCAAAGAAAAGAGGTAGTTTTGAGGGGAAAAAAAAGAACAGGAAAAGTACAGTGATAATGTGACGTTTCAAAGGTACTGGAGACACCCTCAGACACCATCATTTTGTATCTGCCAAATCACCTCTTATCCTCCCTGCATGTGAAAGATAGGGGGGAACAGAAGTGTTGAGAAGGCTTTAAATGATGTAAAATTCCTTCTTTTAAGAATTAATAATATCATAACCTCATTCCAGTACCTCAGCATTTTCTGCTGTAAGTTACTTTTCGTTCTGAAAAGTATGAGTAAGTTCTGTGGATTAAAGAATGAAGAGCTCAGTTTTGATTAAAAGTTTGGTTTTATTAACAGCAGAATTTTTCCATATATAGTTGTATCCAGTGATGCATTTAATTTTTACAGTATTTTCTTTCTTTTCCAGATTTTAGAAGTGAAAAGTCCAATAAAGCAAAACAAAACAGATAAACAAATGAAGAATGGGGATTGTGATAAGGTAAATAACAATGAGGTAGCAATAAACTACTCCAGAATATGATACTAATGTGCTTACCAAATGCCAACCTTTGTTACAGAATGAAAATCTTAGTATATCTTTGCTTTGGAATCCTTTAGGTACAGATCTTTTTCTGTTTTCTTTCTGTAATTCTTTTATCTTCTCTCATATTTTGAAATTTTTTTCCTTCTTTTCAATCAGGTGATTTGGCAAATTTCACCAGTTGGGAATCTTCCATCTATTTATTTTCTCTACTGTCCACCATGAGTTCGTACTGTGCTTCACAGAGGAATGAGATGTAGATGAGAATTCACAGATGTATTCCTAGCCCGCAAATCAATCAGGGGAAAAAACAAAATCTATTTTCTGGAATCCTTTCTGAAGGCTGTGCATTAGGAAGTGGCAGTGTGATTTAGCATGTTAACTAAAATGACATGAAGCAACTGTCACCATTTAACACTGAGATAGTTTGATTTAAATCTGTGTAATGGTCGTGGGCAAGAGCTCTCAATCCTGCCATGAGTGAACATAGCACAATTGCTCACTATGGACAAGTTTCTCTGAAAGCTTGTGTTTTGCTGGTATTAGTGTCAATTTTGTGATAATATTAGGCAAAAGATGGAAGTTGCAGCATCTAATTTTTAGTGTCTAGATTTTTATCTGCAGTACCTAGATTTTTAGTGCTCTGATATTTTGGTTTGCATTTTGGTTGCTTAGGTTGAGTGCCATGTCCCTTTCTGCTTACAAGCAAAAAAAAAAAAAAAAAAGTTTTGGTGGCTCCTGAGCCATTTCTGAAGGAGAAAGTTGATAATAAGGTGGAGACATGAGACATGTTTGACATCCCAGGGAAGAAGTGCTAGAATTTACCTTTGGATTAATCTTGCTTAGTCTTCTTTTCTCTGTTGACACAAAAGAAATTACATACCTCTAGAGAAAAAGATTGATTTGATTTTGAGTCTTTGGGTTTGGTTCTTATGAAGAAAGATGGGATATGTTTTCTAAAGGTGCTGTTTTGGCATCTCCAGTCTTATGATGCTTTCTGGCACAGTTGAGATACAGAGATTATCAGCAAATGACCACCTATGAAGATTTCTGTCAGCGTGAAGTATCTTAAAAAACCACAAAAATTTATATTTGTGTTGTATTCAGCTACAGAATGCCAGACTATTAATAAAAAAATACACCTCAAAGCAGAGTTTGGTCTTACCTCAAGTTCTGTGTGCCGTACTCTAAGACGGATTTAAAGCTATTAGAGAGCATCCAAAGGGAGTCTGCAAGGATAGGGAAAGGCCTAGAGGGGAGGGTTTTTGAGGAGCCGCTGAGGTCACTTGGTCAGTCCAGCCTGGAGAAGAGGAGACTGCAGGAGGAGAACTCATTGACTGAGGGAAGACCTCCTGAGAGGAAGAGGAGGGGCAACACTGATCTGTTCTCCATGGCGACCAGTGACATGACCCGAGGGAATGGCCTGAAGCTGAGTCAGGCAAGGTTGGATATTAGAAAAC
>VXBC01011821.1:225862-256931 GCA_013399945.1 Ploceus nigricollis
GGTTCCAAGACCTGTCACTTAGTTTGCAAAATTGATGGGAAAACTGTAGAATTGCCTGAAGTGAAAACTGCCTCATTCATTTGGTTTTGTTGTATGCATTATCTTACTCCAGACACTGCTCTGATGGTAGGATGTTTGATTTGTTCATATATACCATATCCCATCTTTTACCTCTTGCAGTTTGATGACAAACTATCTTTTAGTAAACTCCTGTTTCATTCTACAGAGTCTGTTTTGTGTTTGCTCATTGGTCTGTGGTTTGCAGAAATTAAGCGTCACGATGAAAATTTTGTCAGGTTTTCACCCACAGCAGGAGCTAGGAGGAACTACAGAAATAAGCAGCGAAATAAGTGATGTTCCAAAGTTTAACAAGTGTGAGGCATGTGTTTTTATGAGCCTCAATAGTTTTCTTAGTTGTCAAGCAGTGTACAGTAGAATGTAGTGTACACCAGGAAGCTGCTCTATACACTGTACGGAGCCTTACTGCTGGGCATAAAAGCCATACTAACAGATGACAGGGACTAAAAAACATATATCTGCAGTGCTTTTGTGCATGCTTGGAAGTTAATCAGTGCATTAATGCTGCTAAACCAGTGACATTTACAAGGCTGGCTCTGTGTCTGGACAGATAAATTAACATCAAAGCACACTCACTGTAAGAGCCTTGCATTTGATTGAGCAGCAAGTAATGCTACTGTGACTAGACAGGAAAGTGAAGTATTACCACAGTGAGAACAAAGCCCTGGGGTGTGGGGTGGAGTGGGGAGAAAGAAAAAAAGGTGTAAAGAAGAGATGCAGTAGTACAACTGCCTTGGTTTGCTACTGTAAAATCTGCAGTTGTTGGTGAGTAGAGACAGAGAGAGATGGAGATTGCTGCAACATAAAAAAATTTAAGGTGTTTTATGGTTTGGAATGCTAATGTCTGTTTCACATTTGTTTCCGTATTTCATCTGACTTACATTCTGCTTTACCTCAGCCAGGCTGATTGTACTGCAAAGTGGTAATCTTGCATTTTTCATTTACTTTAATTTTTCCAGTCTTGAAATTTGAGTGAAGTCAAATGTAAGCTTGTGAGTGCAGCAGATGTATTTTTATTATCATTCTGTATCATTCTGTATAATTTTGTATAATGGAAGTAACCATTTCCTGAATCTTCCACCAAATGGATTATGCATTTTCGTATGTTCCTTCAGAGAGCTGATGCTATAAAGCTGCAATTTTTGTAAGTAAACATCACCCTTCTCATCACAGCAAGGAATAAATTATTAACTTTTATCATTGCTCACAGAGAGAAAGAATGCAACATCTGAGTCCTGTTTAGGAAAGGGTGGGTTTGTGAAGGTGTCCAATACAGCTTTTTAATAAGATCTAGAAATAAAGCCTATCTCTTTTCAGGAGAAGGACAGGAAATATTTGCTTAAAATATTCCTACTCTGGTAATGCTGGGGTTTTCCTACAATTACATTCCTCTTTCAAATCTTTAAGCATCTAATAGCCAGTGACTACATAGAAACCATTAAAGAATCAAAGTAATTGAAAATACAAGCAAGTTTGTATTAAAATCCTGACTGTGCAAGGAGTGAGGTCATAATGCTGATACTGCTTTTGGTGCAGGGCAGACATTCCTAGCACATGTGGTTTGTGTATCCTCATCTGAGTGGGTGGTCTAGAAAATGGTGCAAAATGCCGCGGGAGGGCTCAGTTTTTGAGTGGTGCAGAGGAAACATTCATTATATGCTCAGCCAGTACCACCCAGGCTATCCAAGATGAAGCAGTTTTCTTTCAACTTTTATGAGCAGCTATGTTTTCACTTTGCCTATGCAGCTAAATATTTTAATTCTTTTTTTACAACTCTGTTAGTCCCCAGCTGTAAGTTCCACGCTTGCTAGGCACCTGGTTAGGTTTGGAGTGGGGTTATTTTGATGTGCTGTTTCTTTGGGAAGGTCGTAAGACAGAAGTGAAACACAGTAGTGACTTCTTTATTATTATTATTGTTGTTATTGTTATTATTTTCTGCTTCTAACAAGTATAAGCCTCTGAAATATTTACTCTCAAAAATTGTCTTGCATGTAAGAAAAAGTTAATACTTCTTTCATTAGGTTTTGTTAGCACTGTGTATAGTAAGTAAGTGGATGAATTAGGAATAAGCTTCTGTGAAGGTAGACACATCTAAAATCAAGATGTGGCCTGATGGTCTTTTGGACCACTGCAATCAGGGCAGCCTAGAAATGCTGTTATTGTTATTGTAGAAATGCATGAATCTCAGCCTGTGCATAAAGGGAAATAGTTATTAAGGTGCTCAATTAGTTTTCAACTATCTCTTGCCTAAGGTCCCTCAGACATCTGCTCACAACCTATGTAAAAACTTAATTTAGTGTCGGCTGGGACTTTTCTGTGCTAAACACCCCTTTCTCTTTTCATTGTCACAACTATGAGAATAGGTTGCTGCAATAGGCACTTCCTATTGTCTTGCAGCTATGGGACAGAATTCTGCAGTGCCTTGGTTTAAGTTGGTTGGTGTAAGTTTAATTATGTTCACAATTAACCATGATGCTGGTTGCTGAGGTGAATTTTCTTTATCCTTTACTCTTTTGTGGTTACAGATCAATATTTGCAGGTGGACAGGTGGGGGAGGAAGCAGGGGGAGAGAGTTGTTCTCTCTCCATCAATGCAATGTCTTCTCTCATTCCTGATTCACATTCTAAAGATAGTGACTCTAACAATAAAATATCAAGGCTCAAGCTCTTCCCATGAGAATGTCATGCATTAAACATCTGCAGAACCTTTGGTGGCCTAAATCAATCCTGGATTTACGGTTTCTTCTTCAAAAGGATTTAAAGCAAGGAAAGCGAGATTGACTGTACTTCACAAAATTTTTGAGGTTAGAGAGATCATCTGGTCCAACTCCATGGTTTCTCCTTGAAAGTCCCATTGAGCTTTTGCCAGATTCTTTGGGAAGCTCTTTGTATTGGCCTGTTTCCAGGAACTAAGTGTTCAAGTAAACTAAATGTAGCTTTGAGCATCCAGGCACACTCTTACAAGCCTTATGTCACTGTTCCTTTAAGAATAGGCTTTTCTTTTTCCTGGATAAGTAATTTCTGTCCAAGCACAAAAGCTGGTACAGATCTCCCTCTATTCACTGGAAATGGAAGTAATTTTAAAGGAGCCTTTGAACAATTTTGATATACTGCCTTACAGTCCAAATGTGCTTGGTTGGCTCTGGATTTTACCCTAATAATAATTTTTCTTCTTATATATTTAATAATGCACATACTATATCATAGAATCATAGATTGGTTTCTGATGGAAGGGACTGCTAAAAATTACCTGGTTCCAACCTCCCTGTCATGGTCAGGGACACCTTCAACTAGACCAGATTGCTCAGAGCTCCATCCAATCTGGCCTTGAACATCTCCAGGAATGGGGCATCCACAACTTCTCCAGGCAACCTCTTCCACTGCCTCACTACCCTTACATTCAAGAATTTATTCCTAAAATCTAATCCTACCCTTTTTCAGTTCAAAACCATTATCTCCTGTCCTATCCCTNCTCTTACAAGCCTTATGTCACTGTTCCTTTAAGAATAGGCTTTTCTTTTTCCTGGATAAGTAATTTCTGTCCAAGCACAAAAGCTGGTACAGATCTCCCTCTATTCACTGGAAATGGAAGTAATTTTAAAGGAGCCTTTGAACAATTTTGATATACTGCCTTACAGTCCAAATGTGCTTGGTTGGCTCTGGATTTTACCCTAATAATAATTTTTCTTCTTATATATTTAATAATGCACATACTATATCATAGAATCATAGATTGGTTTCTGATGGAAGGGACTGCTAAAAATTACCTGGTTCCAACCTCCCTGTCATGGTCAGGGACACCTTCAACTAGACCAGATTGCTCAGAGCTCCATCCAATCTGGCCTTGAACATCTCCAGGAATGGGGCATCCACAACTTCTCCAGGCAACCTCTTCCACTGCCTCACTACCCTTACATTCAAGAATTTATTCCTAAAATCTAATCCTACCCTTTTTCAGTTCAAAACCATTATCTCCTGTCCTATCCCTGTAGGACCTGGTAAAATATCTTTCTCTGTCTTTCAAATAAGCCCCCTTTAGTTGTGGGAAGGTTGCAATGGGGTCTTCCATTCTCCAGGCAGAACAACATCAACTCTCTCAGACTGTCTTCAATAGGATAGGTGCTTCAGATCTCTGGCCATTTTCAGTGGTCCTCTCTGGACCTGTCCTGTGCTGTGGGCCTCAAGTCTCACCAGTCTGTCAATGTTTTTCCTGTGTGTAAAACATAATTTCTTATGTGGTCTGAGTAGAGAGAAGAGGGGATGATCCATGGTTCTCACATACTACACAGCTGGCACCTGTTCAGCCTACTACCTGGCTGTTTTGCCAGAGCTGCTCCCCAGACCCAGTCTGCAGCACTCTGCCTTCCATAGCAGACCTCAACATTTGTCCTTGTTAAATTTCATAGGGTCACCACCATCCCCTTCCTCCCACATGTCTAAATAATGCAGCCCTGCCATCAAGTATTTGACTACAGGCACCCCAGCCTGGTGTCATATAAAAATCTGAGGCAGGTGCACTGCATCTTCTCTCTCGAGACACTGATAAAGGTGTAAAACAGGACAGATCCCCACAGACTCTTGGGGAATGCCACACCTGAACTGCTTCCAGGTTGAGCATAAAACACTGGTCACCAGCCTTTACACCTAACCACCTTTTTTACTCATGTAGATGTCTCCCCACCCAGACCTCAGTGCCTGAACCCAAATATGGAAATACCATGGCAGAATCAGTTGGTTACTAAGGTTGTGGTAAATGACATCCACTGCTCTCACAAAAGTTAGAGCATTCACTCTTGGTAAATGCATTATGTTACTTGCCACAGCCACCACCTTCATATACCTGGAGCGAATTTCCAAGGGCATTAACTACATGAATTTCACAGAAGCTGAGATGATAACTGGCTTGTAGTTCATCAAATCACCCTTCTTTTCTATTTGTAAGGCATAGGTACTACATTTGCCTTTCTTTAGTCATGACCTGTCAAGCTGTTAGGGTGTAGCTGTGCTAGGGTATCAGCCAGCTGGCTTAGCACCTATGTGGCCTTTCAGGTCCTATAAACATATGGGGGACAGGATTGCTCTAGAGAACTCCTCATCGACACCCAGTACCTCCTTTCTTCCTTGAACCCTGTCCCTAGACATGAAGGCTTGGTAGTGAAGTCCAAGGACCGAGCATCCCACAACCTTATCCACGGCCACTAAATAAAATCTGGATAATTATGAGTGGGACAGTTATCAGACCATCAAACTCAATCATATGTAGGCTGACCCATGGCTACTGTGCAGTTTAGAGTAGGAAAAGCATCTGTCATCCAGTCTTGAGCATTTATTTTCATGAATGGGGGGGCCAGGTAGCCAGTTACAAGAATTTTCTGTCTCTTCCTGTTGTCAGAGCAGCACAAAGGATCTGGAGGACAGCTGGGGATGCATTATTTATCTGGGGGTATATAAACAGAGAAATAATTAATTGAGTTTTAGTGGAGTTTTTTCCCCCATTCTCTCTCAAGACAGATGCCAGAAAACTAGGCAATAAATATCCTTTTTTAAATGAAACAACACCAAATTACACTGATATACAAACTTAAACTTATTAATCAAACGTCAGGTTTGTTTAGCAATGAATTCTGTGTAACATAAAGGGTTAAAAGGACTGTGGTCTTCTTTGAATTCTCCCCAAAAGGTCAAGGACTTATGGCATATAAAAATATCTGGACAATATTTTTTTTTAAGCTAGGAAGATCGCTCAACAGAGAGAACCTTTGCTTTAGTGACTTCTTTTACCATAAAAGGTGAAATGTAAAATAGGAGTCAAGCTTTAGTAAGATTTGAAGAAATCCAGGCTGATGATATGATAAGTAGGATTGATGAAACCCAACGGAAGTATCTGTTTGGCTCCAGGAGATCCGGTGAATGAGTTTTCATGTCCAACATGTCATTAACCATCATTTATGTTAACCAGCTCCATAATATATGCTGAATTTCTCTCTGTGGTTGCTCCCAACTCTGTCTTGCTGAACTACAACTCCTGTCTGAATGACATTTGGTTTTAATCTGAGAATGCTACATGGCAGAAAATTGTCCCTGGTTCCCTGTCCCTAAGATCAGTGATCTTCCCTTCATTCTGTGTCCAGTTTGAGCTATTTAAGTAAGCTATATACTTCTGGTTACTTTCATACCAAACTGAAACATACCCTCCTTTTCTTTCAGTACCTTCAAGGCATGGTTTTCTTTTTCTTTTAACTGCAACTTAAGTTTATAATTTAATTGCATTCTCTGCTTAACTCAGATGCATAAAGTACAGAGTATGGATATGCTCTCTCCTCCTTTTTTTTTTCCAATGTCACATTTGTTTCTCCTACCAAAGTACTTTGTCAGGAATCACAGAATATCTTAAGTTGGAAGATACCCATAAGGACCATCAAGTGCAACTCCCTCCTGCTTGCAGGACCACCTAACACTAAACCATAGGATTAACTTCTTGTTCAGATGCTCCTTGAACTCTGTCAGGCTGGTGCTGTGACCACTTCCACAGGGAACCAGTTTTCCAGTGCCCAACCACCCTCTGTGTGAAGAACTGTTTCCTGTTGTTCAATCTGACTTCCTCTGATGCAGCTTCAAGTCTATTTCAGTGTATCCTACAGCTGGTCTTCAGAAGGAGAAGGTCAGTGTGGTCCAGAAGGACCAGAGAATGTCTGAAAAGATTTGTCCAAATTTGTCCTCTAAACTTCAGTGGATGCCAGAACAAACATAAACTGTTTAGAAGACCTGCAGTTGCCACTGTATCTCAAAACAGACCAACTGCAGTTGGGGAAAAGGGAACAAGAAATGGTGGAACATTTAACTCAAGCTGTTCAAATTTGAGGCTGATCAGAGAGAACAGAACAAACAATAAGGTATCCATTTGCAATGTTGGTGCAGTGTACAGGGCACATACAAGAAAGAGGTAGAAGACTCTTTCTTTGAAGGTAGGAACAGTTATAGCACCGAAGTTGAAAGTTGATTAATTATGCCCCCTTGAATTTACTGCCTTTGTCTCCTGGAGGGAAAGGAGGCACATGGAGAGCTCTTGCCAAGGACCTATGACAAGAACAGAGAACACTTGTCTTCCCAACTGTCCTGCCTGCAGGCAAATAGGCCGAGGGGAAAGGTACTGTGTCTGCAACAGGAAGAAGGGAATGAGCTTTGGTGCAGCTAATTGCTTTCAATGGGAATACCATAAGAAATCCTTAGGGGTTGGAGACTGGGCTAGAGAGAGGTAGGAATGGAGAGTGTTGACATATATGCAACTTGAGGTGAGAGAGCATAAGACATTAACAATAGTGTTAGAATTTACTTGGAAAAAAAAATCAAAGGCTGATGTGGCTGAAGGTGTATTAATTTACTAGAGGGAAGGAGTAAGAGCAATGCTAACCAATACAATGAAGTTTTATGGGGTAATCTTCAGAGAGTATTTCTTAAGTGGAGGAATATCAGGCACAGTTTTATGGAATCTTTTAAAATCCCAGTGCAGCATCTCTAAATGTGAAACTACGAAAACTTTTTCTGGTGTTCAAAAGCTGAAACAAAGAGTTCAAAAGAGCAGCCTGTGCCCTAGGAAATTGTGTCAATATAGAAAAATGACAGTTTTTCCTCACTTGGAGAATGAAGGTTGTATGGAATACATTTCTGAGAAAAGTAAGTTAAACAGTCATTTAATGAGATCAGGATATCTTGATTTGTTCCAGGAGACGTGAAGATGCCAAAGAAGCAGGGTGAAAAAGTTCAAAAGTGAGCTTTTGATATTTTTCAGAAGGTTTAATATCTTTTCCTGTCCCCAAATTTTAGTATGCTCTTGCCTCTGATTAACCTTTCACCCCTGTTGTGTGGCAGAACAATGGCGCCTTTGTTACACTCTGGCAGAGCTACTGATTCATTATGTCCTACTTAATGTCTGTTGGTAATCCTCCAGTTTATCTGTGGTAGTTTGGGTTTTTTTATTTTTGTCTTTACCTTATCAAAGCAGCAGAAACAAAAAAAATAGCACTCAGACTGTTCTGCCTCGTATTTCAACCCCATATGCTGAAACATGATAGAGAAGCAGTTTCTTTTTAACCAGTTTAGCATACCTTGTATTGAGTTTTGGCTTTAAAAGCATCAAAAGCATTTAAAAGTCAGAGCTTGCACTCTCTTTTCTGACATGAAAGAAAAGCACTGTGGATTTTATACCTCACAATTCTGTCATTTCTGGGAGTGAACAGGAATGACAACCATTTGAAAATTTTTTCCAAAACAACATGATAAAAATTTCCACAGTATACAAATGACATTAACACTACTCTTCAAAAGGGTCCCCAAGTCTCAGTCTATTTACCCCATTTTGTCCTCCAAATGCATAAGTGTTTTATTTATCTGCCATTGTCATGGATATCAATTGCCCAAATCATGTACCATAGTATGGGGGCTACAGAAAAACACCCATGTGCCTCCCATAGGGTGTAAGTTGCCCAAGTCTGTATACAATATGGGATCACAAGTTCTGACCTCAAGAAATGAAGGTATAGAAGTAGGTCTCTGTATTTATGATATATAACCGCACAACAGTCCCCCAAGAGGTTTGATGAACCTTTAAAATCAGGAGTAAAGAATTCAGCCAGAGTATGTATATATTTATTCTTTCTGTATCACAGGGGGAGTATACAGAGAACTCATTCAATTTGCTACACTTTCTGTACATCTTCCATCTGAAATTTGCAAAACTAGTCTGAAAGGTACTGCACCTGAAAATATTTCATGTTTTGTCTGCTGGTTTTGCCTAAAGGTTTGGAGTCTTTGGCTTTTTTATAAATTTTCTTATGACACAAATCTCAACCACTGCCTTTTGTTAGTGAACATTTGAAGTTTTGGGGTTTTATTTTCTTATTATTGCTGACAGCATTAAAAGCTGATTGCATATAAGCAAATATTTTAATAAAAATTTAATGGCTATTAATGGTTAAATTAATTGTTTATAGTGTGGTCTGTACAGCATCTGAGACTCTCAGGTGAATTTGCTGTCTCCAAATTTAGGTAGATAAACACATGAGTTTTTACAGATCAGCAGAGAGCCACAGTAGCTGAAACAGGTTTTGCAGGCAAGAGGTTTACTATATACTGTACAGCCTTAACTGAAACAGTTATTAAATCACTTATTGTCACTCACTGTAAATCACTTTTGCAATACTTTGGAGATTGAATTATTGCTTACACAGCACTGCGAGTAGGCACACCATTGGTGTCTGAACATCATGGAGAAATTCACCATCTAAATAATATATACGTATATAAAACCAAAACAAAATAAGAAAAATTTAGATGCCCAGGAGCAATTGCACTGTGTTTGTTGTAAGCAATGCACCAATTTCAAAAGGACTATTGTACCAGGGAAAGTTAGCAACACCAACCTATTCAATCTGTGTGCTGTGCTTTTGAAAACAAATAGATCAAGTGATTGAAACAGAATCAAATGCTCTTTCAATGAGTCTCCATTAGCCCATTGTTCGTTGGCTAGACAGCCCAGGTCTGATTCCAGACAGTGCCATACCATCACAGACCTGGGGCTAGAAGTGTGAGCTCAAAAGTGCACTCAGTGAAAAGGTCTGCAAGGTAAATGTTTTCATGTCTGAGATTGAAAGCTGAGGATAATTAGCCATCTTATGGCAAAAATCAGTTCATCTTTCCTGACATCTTCTCTTGTTACCCTTCTGGGAAGGCATATCTCACATGTGATCAAAATAATACCCTTTGTACATGGGCCACAGACTGTTCTCATGCCTCATGTGAGTCCTCATCGACTGACTGGATTTTGAAGTGTGCACGGTTCCTGCTCAGTCATCTCATCTCCCAGTTACTACAAGCATGGTGCTCAAGCCTGTGCTACAGCAAGAAGCAGCTGTCATGGGAAGATTTATGGATTTTTTTGTCTCTGTCCCTTATGGTGCCATATGGAACTGAAGTAATGGATCATTTAGGTAGTCAACTTAGGTTGCATTTTTTAAGGATTTTGAAACACTAGGACTGCAACTACTCTATCCTTGTTAACTGCTTTGCACTAAGTCACCAGTTCTGCTGAGCTGACAATATATTCCCAGTTTGCTACAAGTTTTGATGGAGACATAGATTTATGCACAGCAGCACTGTGTAGGAATGATTGTTGGGACTTAATGCTGCTTCTACAAGCAGTGTCCCTCTGACTGTCATCAGACTCTGTTTTTCAGTTCTCGTTTTAGTATGGTAACTCAGGAGTATTCCTTTATCTCACAGGTGACTTCTGAAGCTCTTTTTATTATTAATAAATTTAAATAAGAAAAAAATATATTTACAGTCACTCCTTTCTTTCATTGCTTTTCAGTTAAATAGAGATCAGAACTATTAGGTGTGCTCAAAAGAGCTGTATAACTTCTCAAATATGCCACCAAATCTGCAATAGATGTTGGGCTAGCTGTTTCAACCCATGAATTATCCAGCACTTATTGCAGCATGCAAGTCTTTAGAGAATTTGCAACTACTTGCTGTGTCTGTTGCATAATATGCAGTCTAAACTCCTAAAGAGCAACACAGGAATTTAAAAGACACGTGGTGCTTTAAAGTGTTGGGTAACATTAAAGATTATATGATGCCAGTCCCAGAAAAAAAATTCCTACTGATCTTCCTATGATATGGAAAAGGGAAGACTAAAGAAAAAGGATTTAAAAAGTAGAGAACTTTTTCAAAAGTAGAGTAGAAAAGTTAGAACGTGTGTGTAAGCCTAAGTATTTATCTGTTCATAGTGCTGCTGAAATAAAATTTGCTAATTTTTTGAGTTCTTTTGTGACCCTGTCCTCTGCCCTCTCTTGCTCAGAGGCATGCTCAGTATGTTTTCTGAATTGTTTTGTGACTGAAAATGGGAAGTAATAAATATTTTTTGAGCTTGTGTTTTGAGTCTGTATGTCAGTCTGGAAGATATTTTGTGGATTCACATTGTGACAGGATGTGTACATCCCATTCCTGTTCTGTGGAAATCAATAGTAGCAGGATACATAGACATAATCCTTAAAACAAACAAAGCTTTGCAAACAGAGTTTTAAAACTAGTAAATGTTGAGGGGTTTTTTCCCATCTGTGTATTATCCAAAAGCACACAGTACCTCTGGTGCCAATTAATCTAATTGGTTTGCTTATTTGGTCAATGTTTTCAAGTGCCACTAAACACTCTCAGACTTTGGCGTGCAATTAAAGAAGACGATTTCAGTAGTTAAAAAGAAATAAAAAGGAGGAAAAAAAGGGACAATTAAACTGTATTTAAATGTCTTTGTGAGAGCTCATGACTAAATGTGTATACTGTTTATACAGATACATGCGAAAATATGAGTCTGTAACTGATTTGGAACATTAAATAGTTTCAAGATTTTCGTCTTTCACTAAAATTTCTTTGAAACATTAATCATGTACTGGCTTTTAAAAAGATGGTTCTTTTTCCTAGCATTCTTTATTTTCCAGTTTTGATTCCTTTCTCTTACCTTTTCCTTTGTTTCTTTTCTTTACTATTATGTCTTGCTCCTGGTTCAAAGACAATGATGGAGGCTGACAAGGAGCAGAGTAACACGAGGTGGAACAGGATGTGTGGCTCCCTAGGTCAGCTTGGCATTTGCAATGTTCCTTCAACAGCAGTGGGCTGTGGACCTAAAATGAACTTTAAGGCTTTAATTTTCAACATAGTGTTTTTTTGAATCGCTGTTTAAGGAAAGTTCTTGCCTACAGGAAACTGATAATACTGCGCTGCATTGTCCCAGAGAGTGAGACTGTGTGAAACAAATGAAACCACCCTCTCTAGACACTGCTAATTGTACTTGAGTGTGTCGTCCTGAGCACAGGCTCGTTACCTGATGCATAACATCAATTCACACACCCTTTCAATTTTCATTCTAGTTTGCACAAAGTTGGGACCTGGATGGTAACCCATAAAAAGCCTGTCTCACCAGTCATCATAACGTTACACTATTTATACATTTTATTAAACAAAGGCATCAGCATTCATTGATTACAAATTACATTACGTTACATAACTTTTCTATTAATTAGTACTCAAACCCCTATTTGCTAGGCTCAGATCTTTAGGGGCTCAAATCTTGAGGGGCTCAAATTTAAGGGGCTTCATTTCAAGGGCAGAGCTGAAGTCTGTTCAGACTTTGAAGGCTCTGTCCTTGAATACTGAGACCTCCAGCTGGCTCTCCCCTCTGTGTAGAGGTCCTCTGCCTGTGCCAGAGAACCCACAGCTGTCCATAACCATCCCCTGCCAGCAGACATCCAAAGAGCTGTTTGAAGAACAAGTGTCACCTTCCTGTCTCATGCCCTGGTGTTCTCAGGTCTGCAGCTCCAGACACCCACGAGCTTGCTTTGCTGTGTCTGATATTGTAATCTGAGGAGTGCTCCCGTGCTTCTCCCAGCCTCCCACCCTCCCTGCTTGCAGGCTTGTGTTTTCTCCAGGCTGCCCCATATATCTAGAAAAAACTAAAGCCTGGGTGAAAATATGAAAAAACATAGAGACACCAGGTTTTAAACTATATGAGATGCAGTAACTTCACAGTGGAAGAAAAGTGTCTCCTACTCTGCCAATGATTTTGGTGAGGATGTAGAAATTTACTAATAGGTAATAATTAAACCTCCACTCTTTCAAAGAGCAATAAAATATAATTGCAGTAGAAAACTAAGTGGGTGGCTAGTTGAGTGAAATTTCATTTTAAGCAAATGATGCGTAAATATGCAGAGCAGAAGAGAAAGTTATCTCAGCTGATTATTTCTTTTTTATTTTTGTACTCTAGTTTGCTTTTACTGGGCAATCTTTTTATGAATATTATATTAATACTATAAGATAGGTATGGAGAATCAGCATATTTGAAGTTAATGGCACAAAATACAGAAATCTATCATGTAAATAATTCTATGAATTACTCTTTGCATCATGTGAGTAATTCTATGCCAGCAAGTGTCTTATGTCGCTGTGCTAGTCCCTTTAGAGAAAATGAGTGTTCACCATCCTAGGTTTCCTAAAATGGAATTATATACCTAGAAGCCTGCAGTTTGTTTATGTTTCTCTTCAAATTAATGGCACATTGTGCTTGTATTCAATTAAGTCTTTTTTTCCAGCCTTTGCAATCTTCAAAACATCTTCATGGGTTTTGATCTTCACATAGCTGCATTTATGCTAATTAGATTCAGCCCTGCACTGAATACACTCTGGTGTATAAATGCTAAAATAAGAAAAATAACTACTTGAGTGTTGCCTCCCTGGCAATATTAAAGGCAAGATAGCACCACAGGTTTTTTGTATACATATATACATGTTCAAGAATCCACTATATTTTGCTTGACTACTAATTTTTACTGTAATCTCCTAAAAATAATGTAGGATCAAAGGGTCTCCCTTTTCTTGCTTAGAGGGAACTAGGAGGTTATAATATGTGGGACCATGGGGAGTCCATAATTATAATACTACTACGCATTTTTACTGTTTATGATATAAAAATCCTTGTCAAGCTGATTGTAGTCCAAGGCCTTGTTTCTCACAGGAGCCACAGAAAATCCTTGAGAGGAAGGTAAAGGGAACAGCTGACAAACAAGTATTAACTAGTTTTTACTGAAAGTCTTTTGTCTTATGAACCTCAGACTTCAGGACACTGTTTTCTTTAGACAAGGTGGTTGCTGTCTTCAACCACCAACACCACACAGGAAATTTGTCTTGTTGGCAAATTTAGGGGTAGAGAATAAGACTAAAAGGAGGAAATGAAGAGAAAGTAAGTATATTTATTTTCCTGTTGTATTTAATGAAAAAGATGGAGTGAATAAAATGAACAGGGAAAACTTCCCATCTACTGTTTTGCTGCTTTTCTTTATTGAAAATACTCTGAGAAGAGCAATGAAATAAACAAAGCATCCTAATTCAAAGTGTCTGTCACAGGCCAGTGTCATGTCTGGGAGCCACTGGGCCCTCATCTTTGATGAAGGGCTCACGATGATGATCAGTTTGCATGGGTTAGGCCCTCACTCCTGTAAAACCCAATGTCAGAGTTCTCATGTTCTTGGCAGTATTCCCTGTCTGATGCACATGCACTGGGTTGTTAGTTGTCTCCATCATCTAGCTTCACATCTGATTTTTTTCTGCTTTTAAAGACAAAGGAATCTCTTTTGCTATGGATCGTAATGAAAAAATTGGACAAAATAGACATCTGTACAGTGAAAAAGAGTACTCAGATCTTAAATCCCTCTTGACTTGTTCTCAGCCACCTCATATTTTGTGAAAATGGAGGAGAAGATTGGAGACATCTGCACAGTTTGTTTTTGTTTGGTTGGGTTTTCTTTTCCCCCCAAAGAACTATACAGTTGATTTGCCTTTTCAAGATGTCACCTTTTTCTGGCAGTAAAAGAGTCAAGGAGCCATTGAGACAAATATATGAGAATTGTGTGTCTTGAATTTTAAATCTCACATATTCAGATGAAGTTCTTGTTTCAGAGTCAAAAGCAAATGTTTCTAGTATTAGTGGTTATGATCTACATCTATCTAAATCTGCCTTGTGAAATCAGTGCACGCTGAGAAGCATGCAAGATAGACAATTGCTTGGCAGTTACCACCCCCAGCCCACAAAAAGAATTCAAAACCCTGTGAAAAACCCACCTAGAAACACCACAGAAAATGATCACCAAAGCAGCATAGAATTATGTGCTAAATAAACACCGTATGAATAATTTTAGTAGTTGTCCTATAAATAATGGGCTCAAAGCATTTGGCCAATAGCTCAGAGAAACTAGTTACAGCACTTTCATGGTTTTCTACCACTTTTGGGTGGGATACAAAGTACTGTTCCACTCAAGGGTTAGGTTTCATTGCCTCAGTTTTAAATAGGTACAAGCCACAATATAAGGTGTAATACAGTGTTAGAGGAATATCTTTCAATATTATTCATTAATTTAGATAATATTTGATTTTTGTTGATGTAGTAAATTTTCAGCCTTTCTGAAAATCAAGCCTTACATAGCCAATGGGCCTGTAAAAACAGCACACCAAAGATCATGTAGAGAGGAAACACTGACAACAAGGAGGAGCAAAGTCATGGACTTGGGTGTCGTGGGGTATCTCCACCAGACCGCAACATGAAGATTGTCTGCTATAAGCAGTTCCTTCAAAACTTGGCTGATAACCTAACTGCCTTCTGATAGATCCATTCCCTTTCTTCTATTTGCAAATAAAATGCCCATAAACGTTAACTGAAGTGTGGGAACAGTCTGAATGGCTTATCATTTCATTCTAGGGAATAGCACGCGGTAAATCAAGGTAAGTAGTCGGTAGCCTGTTATTGTAAATGCTTCAAAAACAGTCTTGAAAGAATGTTTACCTTTTCACTTAAGACAGTTATTCAGTGAGGTGCTACCTTGTGGTAAGCCTAAAGTAATGATTCAGCAGGCCCAGCAGATGTTATAATCAGTAATCAAAATGTAGATCAAATTTTGGAACTGAGAAGAAGTATTCTTTCAGCCTTTTTATTTCTTCTGCTATCATAAAACCCATTCTTTAAAGTTTCACTTCTTTTCTAAAGGAATGAATATAAATGATATTTTGTGATATTATCCTAAGTACCTTGCAGGCATTGTACTAAAACTCTGGTTTAAAAAATGTATCTTAAACCACATTTTTTCAGTCTTTGATCTGGAATGCAAAGATGATAATTATGCCTTGGCCTTAAAGCATCTAAAGCCCTGTTTAACCAACAATTTTCTTTTATTTGAGAATATGCATTACAAGTGTTTGGACTGAGCCTTTTTGTAATTTTTAAAGATTTCTAATTTTTTTAATGTTCTTTATGCAGTAAGCTACTTTGCATAAAGCTTTCTAAATAAGTATTTGTGGCTGTAGTACAGATAGACAAATTCCTCATTTTAGATTTATTCAGGACAAGAGGCCACAGTCTTAAGCTGTGCCAGGAGAGGTGTAGGTTGGACATTAGGAAGAAATTCTTCACAGAAAGAGTGATTGGGCATTGGAATGGGCTGCCCGGGGAGATGGTGGCGTCACTGTCCCTGGGGGTGTTTGAGGAAAGACTGAATGTGGCATTCAGTGCCATGGTCTCATTGACATAGTGGTGTTCTAGCACAGGTTGGACTCCATGATCTCAGAGGTTTTTTCCAACCTAATTGATTCTATGTGATTCTCTTATTTCTTCCCCATGGCAACAGCATGTGATATCTAGAAATGACTCTCTGTATTTTAATTAGTGCCCTATCTTCAGCAGAGGTCTTGGATGCTAGTTTAATGGTCTGTCAACATTTTTGTAGAACCAGGAGGAGCTACTGAAACAGAGGTCTGATCCCTTGGTGAATGGAGATGAAAATTTCATCCAGTTAATCCTGAACTGAATGTAACAGGGAACACAAAACTTTTTCTGCCTGGCAAAGCACTGACCTATCTTTCTATTTCTTGTTTTGTGTTGATTTGTTTTAGAAGATGAAAATAAGAAACAATAGTATGCAGTAAGCTTTACAAAATACAGATATGGCACAGCGAAATGATATGAGCTTATGAATGCTTTCCTAGCTTATATAAATACAATCTGTTTTAAAGACTAGCACAAGCTTATTGATGAAACAAATACAAGTGCTAAACTTTCTGATTTTTAAATAATCAAAGACATTTTTAAAAAATGTCTTTGATTATTTCTAAATCCTTGAGAATTTAGTTCTTGTAGGTTTTTTTCTGAAATCTTACCTCTTTTGAAAGTAACTTGTGAACTTAGGTCATTGACATTTGTGCCCTGCTAAGGTGCAGGCTCTGTTGGCTGAAAATATACAAACATACTAACATATAAATGAGTGCACTCCATGTTATTTTCTTAAATGCCCATGCAGTATTTCCTTTAGCACAGTTACAAGACTGCAGTAACCTGCAAAATACATTGTACTGTGTGAATTTCTGTCCATATACCTTTAATAGGGCTGGTAGTACATGGTGCTGCTGCCACCATGTCAGATACCAACTAACATGTGGAAATGGATAGACTAGAGAAGAAACCATACCTTTGGTTATCTCTGAACATATTTTCCTGCAAAAATCATCTGCAAACCTCTGCTTTTCCACATGGCAATTCAGAATGGGTATCTCTAGAAATACTGTAAAGGTCTGTATTTAAGTTCAGCTTGCACTGCCTCCACTCTGCAGCATTTTTGACCCTTACTGATGCTGGATAGCATCTCTTCCTGGAAAGAGGTTCTGCAAGTCTCCACTTGGTCATGTTTCTGCTGCCCACCTAGCCCTCATGCATCCTCCAAATCAAAACCTTTACCCCTAATACCTTGAGAATACAGCCCAGCAGTGTATAGGACATCCTCCCTTGCATCTGGAAAGCATAACTATCATGCAGCAATAATCCTTAGAATGGATCAAATATCTTAGTTCAGCTAGAGACCAAAATCAAATGCTGCTTTATTTACTTCTTGGTTTCTCGTTGTATACAGTCTGTGTAAACACATTTTTCCCATTGCTGAGATATGCAGTGAATGCTAGTCATGGACATCTGTCATAACTGAAGGCTGCATTTGGATCTTTCTGTCAAGCACCACTTTCAGATAATCTGTGTTCTGCCTATACAATTTCCTGTCATACTTTAAAGGGAAATGATATGCTGTGCTTTTCTGTGGAGCTATGCACAGTCCAGCTGCTGAAATCTTGTATCCCAGACTTTGTGACATTTGAATGCTGGATGTAATGACCTCAAAGTCAAAGCACACTAATGTGGCTGGTACCCAGACAACGGCAAAAGACTGAAATTCTTACTAACATTAATTCAGACATCTCCTGTGACATGGGAAAGGGGAGACATTGGTAAGGCATTTTGAAGCTAGCAGACCAGACTGGTTAAATTGCCTAACAACTGGTGTTACTACGCATCTGAGAAAGACATGGGTAGAATTAGTACAACTTGCTCATGAGCTGCATCCAGCCTTGTGAGACTTCTTGCTACCACTCTGCCTGTAAATTACCAGAGTTCTGGTTTGGGATATCTCCTTGTCATACTGGATATGCCACTTACGATTTTCCTGCAGCTATACAGGACGACTTCTGGGATTTCAATGGAACTTCAGTGAAGAAAACATTACATTACAGAACAACTATGTTTGCCTATTGTGTTCAAATTGGAATTTAATAAGTAACAAATTTTTTATAATATCTTTTGATACAATTGCTGATATTTTTCAATGAAAAATTTCAGTCTAGGGGTAGTCTGTTAAAAGTAAGGACATTACAGTTCAAAACATATCAGTATTACTCTTATTAAACAAAAAAAGAAGCATGGCTGTTGTTTTCTTTGTTACTTTAAGAAAAGTTGATGACAATTGGTGTTTACTTCTTAAAATAAGATAAAAAATTGAAGAGGTCAGACTTAAACTCATGATATCTGAAGCACTCCTCATGACTCATGTTGATTTACATTTGATAAGCTTTTTCCTATACTACAACTCCTTCTAAAAAAGTAGGCATACGATTAATTACCTCCTGTAATTACTGGGCTAACAGAAGATGCAGAAATTCAGCAGTTTATTAAAGACACTGCATTGACTTATGCTACCTAGTTATAAACATTGCACTCAGTAACACTCAGTAACATTCATGTCCTTATGCATAATAAGCATGATGAACTGAATGAAAGTTTTGAAGAGCTGACATTGAAAACACTGGGGGCACTGGGAACACTATTTGCTTTACAGAAACAAACTGATGAAAATCTAATAATTTCTGACTTCAGCAACAGTTTTCCTCTCCACGCTGTGCCCTGATTGTATTTCAAGTGGATGAAGCATGCAAACCAGTCAGCTCTCTGGGTCCATAAAAGTGAGAGGGGCTGTAAACTTAGCTCAGCTGTACAAGCAAACCTGCTGTCTGGCATCAATTTTACTTGGTGTAAGTAGGAAATCTGAAACAACTGCAGCTCTCATGGTAGAATATTCATGGGGAGCGGACAGCAAAATGCCCAGATTCCTTACTTAAACACTAAACATCTTAATACTATTAGCCAGCAGTGTTTTGCTTTTGAAAAAGGAATCCTGATAACATGCTCGTCTTCACATTGTAAGCTAATAAATGTAAAGAATTTCATACATCACATCTGTTAATTTAGCTATGAATTTTCTTCTGCTTTGTTGCCAGTATTTGTGCAGTCCAGCTTCCTCATGTGGGGAGAAGAGGTCTTGACCTTTTTATTATGTACTATCTCCTTAATCTATGGAAAAACCATGGTAAATCTCAGTAGAAAATGTTATGACAGCCTTGAGAACCTGGATCTTAATTTTGTTTTGGGAATGGTAAGTTGCTCTTCCTTGTTCCCTTCTCTGGAACAGTGTTGAACCATATGCAGATATATGCAAACTGTTGTAAAAATTCAGGTGTCTTTTGAGCTAAACCTTTGCTATGATCAGACTAAACTGAAGTGTAAAATATATTCTGAGTCCTCTCTTCAAAATAACTGACAAGAAGCCTTACTGAAGAAAAAGAAACAGCTGTGTGCCTCAGCAGCAGATGGGTATGCTTGGATGTTGCCTAGATGAAATTACATTTATTGTGCTTGTTTTTAAAATGGGCCCATCAAAGTGTTGATACCAGTTCTAAATGCTTAAATTTTGCATGTTAGAGATGTGCATGTCCTGTGTAACTGTCAAAAGTGCCAAGAAAATAAATTTATCTCTGCCTTTTATTTCTGAATGAAGATACACTGAGCTACAATTGCAACAGGGCTGGAAAGCCTAAGTTGGTTGTCATAGCCCAAGTTTCTGCTCTATGATAAGATGAAAGAGAATGCATTATATTATCTTTTTCTTCACTGCATAAAGCAGGGGAAAATAGATACATGATCCTGGAAAATACGGCAGTTGCAATGTGGAATGTTTTATTTTTTGTGGTTAGCCAAACAAAATACCCTGTATGTAATACCAATAAATTTAAAAATCCATGTAGAAATTTCCTCTCTCAGGGTGAATTTAGAGCTCCTCTCACAGGCTTGATTGAAATGCTTTCCCTGACCATAGTTCAGTGCAGAATTGCTATCTCTAAATTTTGACTGATTAAGCCATAGAACACAAAGAAAGAAAGTGTACTATCTCAAATCATGACAATTTTTTCATCTCTTCCATGAGACCCTATTGACATAGTGTAGTTCAAGAAATAAGCCACAGCTGGAAATCCCTTTGCTTCATTATGTGGCTTTCCAGGTATTTTTCCAACTGGAAAAGGAAGATTACTCTTTGTAATCCATATAGGATACTTCACTCACATCCTTTCAGGAATGGGGATGCCGAAACAGATTGGTCTTGAGGAGCCATTAAACTAGCTACTTTTTTCTGAAATCATGCTGCAAAATATACTGGAAGAGATTACAGACCTATTTGAATGCTGCTGGTGTACCTGAATCCTTAGTAACAATCCTTTCCGTGTAATCTTTTTTCATTGTCTCAAACACAGGGCTCTATCAGTGTAGGGTCTATGTAGGAGAGAAAACATATGGGCATTTTCCTGACCAAGGGGCAGAATCATCTCACCTCCTTGGAGGCTGAAGGCGGCAGAGCCATGATCAGGCAGATAAGTCAGGCTCAGGAAGCAACAACTGGTGAACAAAGAGACCTGGGCATGATATGAGCAGATCTGTGATAGAAAGAATGTAATTGAACTGAAGTTTAGCAATTTCTTTTGTTTCATTGCTGATGAAAAAGCTTTTTTGTCCATTTGAAATCACCTGGGGAAAATTGTCAACCACCAAACCACAGACCAGAATAGCTATTCCAACAAAAACAACAAAGATTTTTGCTTCTGTAAGTTTTCTGTTACAAATTTTGCAAAAAATTACTGCTAACTAACCACCAGAGGATATCTCTGTCACTAGCTTGCAAGGCTAATCTCAACACATACAGAAGAGTTTAAGATGGAAGGGATCTCTGAAGATTATCTAGACCATCACATCTTGCTCAGAACAGGCTTAAACACTGCAGATTGCTTGGGTCACAGTCTAGTCAGGGTTTTAGAATTTCCAAGGGTGGAGACTTCACAACCTCGCTGGGCATCCTAATCCAGTGCATGACCAACCTTATCACAACCAAGGGTTTTCTGGTATTTGGGTAGTGTTTCCCAAAATTCAGTTTGTGTCCATTATCTGGTGGTCTTTAACTGGGCATCACTAAGAAGTCTGTCCCAGTCTTCTTTACACCTTTCTATCAGATAATTATACACATGCCTCTCAGCTTGCTCTTCCCCAGACTTTATAGCCACAGCTCTCAGCCTTTCCTTGTATAAGAAATGCTCTGGTTCCTTAACCATTTTCCTGGCCTTTACTGTGCTTCCTCCATTATGTCTATGCAACTCTTTTTGTGCAGAGAGCAGAACTTGTCCACCACAAAGATGTGTCTCAGCAGTGCTGAGCAGAGGGTGAGAATCACTTCCCTGCAGCTCCTGGCACTTTCCTAATGGAGCACAAGAGGCTGTTGGTCTTCTTTGCTGCAAGAGCACATTGCTGAGTCATAGTCAAATGCTGTCCACAAGGACTCTTCAGGACTTCCTCTGAAAAGCTACTTTCCAGTCAGTCAGCATCCAGGCATGTGCTGGTGCATGGGCTGACTTCTCTCCAGATTCAGGACTTGACAATTCCTTTTGTCAGTCTTCATGAGATTTTAGTCAGCCCATTTCTCCAGCTTGTCCAAGTACCTCTGGATGGCTGAACAACCCAGCTGGTCTAGCAACCACTCCTCCCAGTTTTGTGTCACCTGGAAACTCTGTCTAGTCTTTCTGGACATTCATGAGGGAATGAAATCCTACTGGCCCTGGGATCCGCCCACGGAGCACACTGCTGCCACCTGACCTGCAGGTGGCCTTTATGCTACTGAACACAACTCTTTAAGCCTGGCAGTTAAGCCAGTTTTCAAAATGTCTCACTGTCCATTTATCTGACTTCAGCTTCAGTAGTTATAAGAGACTGTCTCAAAAGTGCTGCTAAAGTCAACAGTAAACAAGATGTACTGATGTCCCCCATCCACTGAGACTCACCTCTTAGACAGCCACCTCATAGAAGGCAAAGTGTGACTTTGTAATGCTGGTCTTTACTGCATTACAGAGGAACATCTTCAAACCTTTGCAGAACTCCCTAAGGTCAGTTATTATCTGCGAAAGTAGACTGGCAACCACCCATCTACAGTACAGAAAAAAGAAGAATTACTAGAGTTATTTACTTCAGGTCATGTGAAAGGTCAGTGGCAGAAAAGGAACCAGAACACAGATTTCATGACCAAGACTTTTTCAGTGCTGTCTTTACTACTTCCCAAAACCAAAGAAATGAAGGAGAGTCACCATATAAAAGAAAAAACCAAACCAAAACCAAACCAAAACCAAGATCCAAAACCTACAGACCTGGAAACACTGACCTCAAGTATTTTGCATTTAAAATAGTTACAGAAGCTTGTTATTCCCCTCTTCTTTTTCAGTGCCTCAAACAGAGAAATTCATTGTCCTGGTAAACATTCCTTTTCTCTGTCTCCATCTTATGTACCACAAAGTATTATCCCGAAGTAACAATTTTGTATTCAGCCACTGAATCCTTGAAATTGAAATCCTATGATTTTGAGTCTTTGACAATATATGGGTTCCTTTCTTTTCATCTGCAGCCACTAGTGTTCTACCTCTCAGCAGACTTGCTGCAGCCACATGTGGCAAAGGCAGAGCCCCCACATTGTGCCAGTCTCACACACAGTACACACACATGGAATTAGGTAAATACAACCTGTATATTAATGAATATAATGGAAACACATTGTGAAGAATGTCCTGCTCTGCTCTGAGCTGGGGCCGCCTCACCTCGAGTGCTGGGGGCAGCAATATAAGAGTGCTGGGCACTGCAATATAAAAAGGTAGTGAAGTATCAGACTGTGCTCAAAGGACAGCCATGAGGATGGTGAAGAGCTTTGAGGGGAAGCTGTATGAGGAGCAGCAGAGGTCACTTGGTCTGTTCAGCCTGGGGAAGAGGAGACTGAGGGGAGCCCTCACTGCAGTTACAACTTCCTCGTGAGGGGAAGAGGAGGGGCAGGCACTGATCTCTTCTCTCTGGTGACAGTGACAGCACCTGAGGGAATGGCCTGAAGCTGTGTCAGGGAAGGGTTAGGCTGTGTATCAGGAAAAGGCTCTTCCCTCAGAGGGTGGGTGGGCACTGGAACAGGTTTCCCAGGGCAGTGGTCACAGCACCAACCTGACAGAGTTCAAGAAGTGTTTGGACAACCATACTCTCAGGCACATGCTGTGATGCTTGGGTGATCCTGTGAAGGACCAGGAGCTGGACTTTGATTATACTAATGAGTGCAATCCACCTCAGCATATTCTATGGTTCTATGACTTTATGAACGAAGAAAGGGAGCAGAAATATTAACAATAGAAAACAATGTTTCTAGAAGAAGAAAGACGTTCTTACAATCAATGTAAACTGCTGAATATTTGAGTGCTTGCAGATTTTTCACTGCATTTTGTCTAGACAGTAAAAGATAATTTGATTGTGACTTCTCTACACCTTTAGCAGACCAATACTCTGCATTGGATCATCAGTGATATTAAATATTCAAAGCAGCATTTGTGTTTCTAACCTTGTTTTGTAGCACAGCACAGTGACTGCTTAGTGGAAGACATGCTGTGGTTGCCTACAGAACAGGCAGCCAGGAGTTATGCTCCATCACCAGAAAATGTTAGAAGCTCTGAGTATGAATCAAAAAGAGAAAAGAAAGCCAATATGACAACCACCCCCCACCATGAGCAGGCCTTGTCACCCTCAGTGTGCAGTTAGCTTTTATTCTAGGGAGCCTGGGGGAAGAATAGCTGGTTCAGATGCTGTGGACTCCCTGCCTTCTGGTGGGGGAACAGGTAAGAGGGAATTTAAAAGTGATTTTTGCAGCCTTTGGAAAATCACACTGAGCGGCAGTCCTTCCACCCTGTGATGTGAGAGTACTTTTCTAAACACAGCTCTCTGCACTGATGTCTTTGCAAGCCAAATGTTGCCTTATCTGACCTTTCTGATCCTGAAAGAAAAAAAGATAACACTTCACATTTTGTTTTCACTTTTTCCCGTCCTCTCATCACACACACAGTCTGTTGCCTATAAAGGCTACTACAAAGCCATGAAAAACTAGCAGGGGCATGCACCCTGTGTTGGCTGTAATGCGTTAGTGCTGCAGCTGTCTGAAATTGTAAAGAAGTGGAGGCAGGGACCAGCAGGCCAGGACACTGCAAAAGGACCTGAGGTGTGGAAACAATGCCCACTACTTTCACTGCACACAAGTTCTGCATCATCTGCAGAATCAGCTGTAATTCTAAAACTGAGCTCGAAGCTCTGAGCACTTACTGTGGTTTGGTTCTGCTGTCTCAGTTTGGTTCTGCTCTCAGGAGCACAGGCTTAAAAAAAAAAAACCATGGGCTAGCTGAAAAAGGAGCTTGCCAGAAGCTTTCTCCAAGAAAGCTTTTCAAGAGAGAAAATAGTCCAAAGAGTTGGGGAGATCCTTACAAATGACTTGCTGTCATGGCTGGGTTTCATCAGAGATTAAATCAGAGACCAATAATAACCTCTACTGTGTAGGTCTCTGAATCTTGCCCTAGACAGCAAAAATGTTCTTGAAGTTATCTTCAGGCATACACAAGTATATACATACAATTTATGGTAAAGAATTCCTACATGTCAGAATCACAGTGACTATTAAAAAATATTATAAATAAAAAAATCACAACACATAACTAAGCCATCTGCTTTTGAGCCCAATTAGTTCCACAAAATTTTCTTTAGTAAGCTGAAGTGCACAGTAACTTTTGCTCCCTTTTTAATAGCCAGAACAATCTATAGATCACAATTTGTTCTGGTATGTATAATCACAAAATAATGCAAAAGAATTTGCATTACACAGTAGAGTTCTCTGTTGTCAGCTGTTGGGATCTAGGAATTTAAATAACTCTTCAAACAAGTTGATCATAAGGAAAGGAATAATCTGTACTGCATTCATTCAGTGTGAATTGTCAGTGTGCTCTTGCTCAGGTGCTTTGTGCATGCAGTTACATTAACACAGCCATTAAAATTCATGCTCATATAAGCATCTGTGCTCATATGAACATATATGTTACTCTTGAGCTGAAAAAGTAGTCTCTAAAGAAGGAAAGGGATGGTGAAGACCCTTTGCAATGCTGATAGGACTACAGTAGTTGAAATGGTGCAGTCCCAGAATGATATAGGGAACAATGCTGAATGGGGAGCCATGGACACTTACAAGTTTCCTTTTCAGCTCTGAGTCTAGCCACAGCTCAGTGGGGTGGTTAGCACTATATTTATATGGTTATAAAATCAAAATATGTCTATCGGTTAATATTGTTTGATTTCTGGAAATTAATAACATATGTATTGCATAGCAATGAAGGTGAAAGATGTTTGCAACATTCATCTGTGTGTCTGTCTTGGGAAATTTTGACATCTTTCATTCTTCCTTCTTCAGGAATGTTTTCATTTTCAGCAAGCATAGTGTGAACATATACCTGTGCACAAATGATATTTCACCCTGACTGTGAAATGAGAGTGGCTGTCTTCCGTGCTGCCTTAAATCCTTATTACTTTCCAAGCAGAAAAGGTAATATATGTAGGTTTCCAATTTATTTACTCGACTATAGCCATTGCATCTAATGGCTCTAGTGCTCTTTTAAAAATAAAAATAAATATGAAGGTCAGAAAAGCATAACTGATGGTGTATGGAAAGAAGACAGCAAAGAAACCAGAAGAAGGATGGAAGCTGTCTCATTCTGGGCTCCTCCTGCTATGAAATCCAACCGTAGGTAGCTCCTGAAGTGTCTGCCTGGCAGGTACAGCTTCCCCTTGTCCAGCAATAAGGAAATCTCAGAGTGATTCAAACATGTAGATTTTCATGTCGACACTGTTTTGTTTTTCTCTTCTTCACCAAGGTGTTCAGTGTGAAGTACCTGTTATAGGGTGTGATGATGTTAAAGTGGCCTGGATTAGCGAGAGCGGCATGACTGGACTAAGGGCAATTTGTGCTGTAGTACAGGCACTGTCTCTCGGGTCACATCTCACATCATTTGTACTGATAATGCTGCTTTCCTCTCTCTATTCCAGTTTTACAAGATCTCCATGACAACTACAGTAGCTGTATATTTGGTAAAACATTATTCCTGTTAAAGTGTTTCCAGTTGTGTTTGTGCTGAAGCAGGAAAATCCAGGACATTAGTATCACAAGGACAGACAAGTGTCTTCAAACTGCACTGAGTCTGTTCTGTGGATGGGAGAAACTCATGACTGATAGAAGCCTCTTTTTCTTTGCATCCACTGTTCCTGTCCAGGCACCTAGCTGTGGCTGTGAAATACAGCTGTGAAATACAGCTGTTCCCCAAGTGTCAACATGGGAAACACATAATCTTATATTGCCTGAAAGCAGCACCCAAGGCCAGAAACTAAGATCTTCATACTGTGTTTTGCACATGTTTCAGAACTGGCCAAAGCCTGTCTGACCATTAAGCCTCTTTGGGCTGATGAACCTTCTCTTTTATTCTAATTTTTGTTTTTTAAACTTTTAAGGATGTGAGGGCAGAGGGATCATTGTTGCCTGTCTTTGTTGTTGTTGTTGTTGTTTTGTTTTCTCTGGTAATTCTACATTCATCCATGTTACTGCATTTCATATCCACAAAGTATGGACATAAATTGTGCATTCATTCTTCTTTTCCCTGCTGCAACCAGTTTGAAATCCACTGGGCTATGTAGGAAACCAAGTATCACTGTCATGGTAGATATCCAGAGTAGCTCAGGGTGAGGCACCAGCTGCTGGTTTAGGTCTGAGGAACCCTGTTGTTCAACATCAGTTTTGCTATGGACCCAGTGAGGCTAATTTTGTGCAAGTGGTTGAAGTTCTGTCTGGTGTGATGCTCTCTCTTCTGGTGAGGAACTGGGGAATGGCTGGAAACCGTGAAGGCTGAATATTCTAAATTTTGTCAGCTTTTAGTACGCATATAATAATGTAGCTCAGTAAGCAGAAGGGACTGTAAAATATGACACTAGGTTTACAAATAATTTCTGATGACAACAGTAAAGAAACTCTTTTCATAATAAGGAGAGATGCCATATTTTACCTAAACTCGCCAAAAACAGCCGTAGTGTGAATCAGATTTTGGTATACCAGTAGCATATACAGAAAAAAACTTTACTTATTTTTTACAGAAGGCTTTCTGTGTAAGACTTTAACAATGTTGCATTTAGAATACTTTCTAATGCACTGCTATGTTCTTATTTTCTTTAATAAAAAATGTGGACAACACAAATATACTCAAAAAGTGTTGTTCATGCATAAAAACCATACAATTTTTGAGATTTTATTGCTCAAAAACAATAGATGCTGAACTAAAATCTGATGAACTTACAATTTTCTGATTTTTAAGGTGCTGACATGTCATTTGCTACACAAGGCATTAGAAAACTAAAAGCCCGAATTAGAGAATGATTTGACTAATACCTGTTTGTGTGTGCTTTTGCATACCTGCAAAATCACTTATTTCCTTGAAGCATTTTGTATAATTGTCTGGGAGACTGAATCACGGTTAGTTTGGAAAGCTCTGTCTGTGGATAATAGGCATGCTCAGATACATGTTTTAACATGATAGTTTCTAGTTGGCTTATTATCCTGAGCAACAGCCTCCCTAGAGCTGTCTGTTAGGCGGCATCCCTCTGAGGTTTTTGTGTCCTTAAGGAAAAAAGCTAAAGAAGAAATCTGCAACCTAATCTCACTGGATTAACTTAAGCCATCTTGCATCACCAGTACAGCCAGTGAAATGGAGACTTTCACAGCCTGGGACAGCAGCGGGACATCCTGTTTCAGTTTAGAAATTATCCCTGTGGCCCCCTACCTCCTCACTAATAAAACAAAGGGACTCAAGGAATAATCTCTGGCCGAAGAGGCTGCTTAGACATTGATTGTCACCCTGGCACCCAGCCAAGCCCAGTGTGCCACAGAAATGGGCCCAGGAGGGGAACGGCTGGAAAGCAGTGAAAGAGCACCGAAAATGGAGGTCATTAAACTACCACCATCAACAAAACTCTCACTTGTTCAGTCTTCCTTTCTTCTTGTTTGTCCGCTCTTTGTTTATTGTTGGCTTTTTTTTGTTGTTTTTTTTGTTTTGTTTTGTTTTGTTTGTGGTTTTTGTTTGGTTTTTTGTTTGGTCTGGTTTTTTGTTTGGTCTATTTTTGTTTTGTTTTATTTTGTTTTGTTTGGTTTTTTTTCAAGAATGAATTCAATACAAAACTTTCCTCCAGGCTGTAATGGAAGTCCAAATCCGCTTACCTCTATTGCTCCAGTGATGCTGCTGTTGGTCTTTTGTTTTGGTGATTTTTTTATGAACTTTTGCATAACTTGTCTTTCTTACTCAAAAAAAATAATAATAAATAATGACTAGACTGTGAGTTTTTTGCAAAATGAACAAAAACTTTTTGAGCAAGAGTCTTGTAAGAGTCTTTGAGATGATACTTTTACAGTTGTAGAATGATTTATTTGTTCTTTTTCAGAATATAATGGTGAAAGGGAAGAGTGACATTTTTTACCATTTGAATGCTGGATTCCTGCTGGTGGAATTGATGTCAATACACAGAAGAGCGTGAAGCTAGGTTTATTTATTCTGTTTGAGAGTCTGTTCTTTAATAGTGCTTAATTCAGAAGAATATAAATGCTATGGAGATAGTGATGTTGAGCTGTAAATAATTAGTGTGTGTACACTGGGAAAATGAAAGGTAAGCTATAGTAATTAAGATTTCACCTCATAAGATTAAGAAAGGGTTAGAAGATGTTAAAACCTGCATTCAAAAAAGCTTTGTCATCACAGACAACAAAGAAAAATTGTCCAAAACACAGTGGCTTGTGTGATGTGTGACATAAAAACCAGCCAACCAACCAACCAAATAAAACCACCCCAGTCCGTTTAGCAGAAGAAGTGACTTGCATATATATATTGTAATCATAATTAGACCACATGACAGTAATAGCTCAACAGTGAGGGCCTAACGAACAAAATTAATGAAGCAAATAACGAATGTTTTGGCAGATGACAAAGGGTAGATAGTGTTTACTTTTCCTAAATACTGGTTTTAGTTAGCACCAGGGTCCTTCCTCTGTAGCCATTTGGAGTGCAGCTTTGGAATTGCTCTTTTGATACAACACAGCACTTAGGGTGGCAATTCACCTGTCATCACTTGACATTGTGGAGGAAAGATGCAACTTGAGACATATCCTAACATATGGCCCAAAAGGAAAAGCTCTTTGGGAGCAGAGGAAACTGAGGGTGTGACTGATCAAAAGTATTATATTGCATCTAAAAATACCCTCTGAGAGTAGTCTTCATCTGGCTGGCACAGTCACATTGTTTATGACAATCTGGTAGGTCTTCCAAACAGATGAGGAACACCTATTTGGTGCAGCAAAATCTTGAGCTTTTTGAGAGTGGCTCTATTCTGTATGCAGAGCCTGAAGTGCTGGGAGAGAGTGGAGGGTATGTGCCTTTGTGAGTGTGTGGTGTCTGGGGAGGACTTTCTGCATGACAGGAAAACAACAGCTACTGGCTGTAGGTGTGTACCTAAAGCACCTCCTGTGATCATAGGGTTTTATAAAGCATATTTCACTGTAGCTGAGGTTTTATGCAAGGTCCACTTTGCAACCCAAATCTGTCTCTGCAGAGAATCCTTGTTTTTAGTGCATTTGCTTAATGGGTCACAGAAACCTTAGCTTAAGCTAAAGGGCAATGCCAAGTTGAGCCATTTGAAAGACAACAGTATATTTGACTGCAGTGCCTTTTTACTTACTGCATTACTACCTTTGCACATACGGAGAAATTTCTCAAATCTGCTTCAGATCAGCTCTTTGGTTTGTTTCATGTTCTCTTTCCTTTCAGAGTCCTTCATGTAGTAACTTAGTAAGAAATGCTTTCCTAATTAAACCTCTCAAAATACATCTTATGTAAGCTCATTAGCTCATGATGCGAATGAAAATGTATTTGAGTAAATGTACTACAGACACACAATTTACCATTCACACCATTTTCTCCCCTCCTTGTCCACTCACATCTACCCACCTGTTGGTGTGCTATACACATATGACTTTTTGGCATCAAGTAGGGTCACTGTATGGCTGCAACCAGGGCTCAGAAGGGCTCCTTTTGTATCTTCACTGCACTTTGAAACTGATCTCCTGCTGCTTGTAGCCATTTTGTGTATTTTGTAATTGTTCCTGCAGTTTTGGTATTTTTAATAACTTCTGGACATTGTAAGGTACTTAGTCATAAAAATAAGGGAAAAGTAAGGCTATTGCCATTGCAAAAGAGCACAGGTGCATGTTGTGGACATCAGTTCATGTGAGAAAGCAGAGTTGTGGTGCTTCTTGCAGACAGGTGATCTTACAGAGCACATGTTTTCCAAAATGTTACTGTCCTACTGAACCTACTGACTTGAACTACAGCTGGAGAGCAATGCTGCTGAGACTTTGGTCCACAACAGGCTTTTAAAGAGGTGTTTAAATCTCCCAGAAAAGATCCAAGTACAGAGCTTGCAACTGAGCACCCAAGCCCCACCTTTCAGTTAAGATTTGTAGTTGAGTGCAGCATTCCTTAACACAGGATCCATCAAACCCTCTCTATCATTCCTCTCCACAGCTGGACAGGGAGATAAAATATAGGGAAAGGTTCATAAGTTGAGATAAGGACAGAGAGACATCACTCACCAAGTACTGTCATGGGCAAAACAGACTCAGCTTGGGGATATTAATTGCATTTTTCCTAACAAAATTAGAGTAGGATAATACTCTGAAGAAAAAACAGACCTTAAAAACACCTTCTCCTCACCCCTCCCTCCTTCCCAGCTCTACCTCCTTCCCCCCAGCAGCTCATGGAGACAGGGAATGGGGGTTATGGTCAGTCCA
>VXBC01011821.1:261275-297359 GCA_013399945.1 Ploceus nigricollis
CCAGCACAGGAAGGACATGGACCTGTTGGAGTGAATCCAGAAGGGGTCCAACAAATTGATTAGAGGGATGAAGAAGGGGTTTTGAACTAGCTGATTTTTAATAACGGTCCATTCCAATCCAGACCATTCTATAATTCTATGATCTATATCTGTATTCAAAATAAAATGTTAGGGGAGAAAGGTTTCTGAAGCCAAACAGCTCCAGACTGCAGGTTGCCCAGAACACTTCAGGACACAGTTTACACATCCCAGTAAAGTGTTTTCTGAATAAGTGACTACAAGGACTCTTTGTGGGCAATATCTCTACTTGCACTATGTAAAAGCAAGGCTTGTGTTTTCCTTATGCATCTCAGCAGTGCTAAGTCTTGTTCATGAAAGAGCAACTGCTGCCATTCTGCCTGTGCAGTGAGACGTGCCAATAATAGCCGCTGTAAGTGAAAGGTCTCATTTCTCATCACTATGAGTTAGATTTGTCTCTGTTTTTCTCTTTCCTTCTTTTTCCCCAACGTTCTTTCTGGAGAGAAAACCTGTGCTTACTTTGCTCTTTTTGCTCTGTTTACTGGAAGTTTCCACTTAGTGCTAAATTCCTATTGATTCTGGTTGTTCTTCAAAGAAAAGCAACTTCTAGCGTTATTTGTTGCAGATGCTTTTGGCTGTCAGCCTTTTATACTCAAAGAATTCCTTTATTCTTCAAAGCTGACAAAGCAATACAGTATTGTGAAAACCTGCTTCAAAAGAAATAGTTGGAAGTAGTACCTTTCTGGTTTGTGCAGCACTTTTGGTCTGCAGTTACCACTAGAGGAGAGTTGGCTCAGACAAGTAAAAATGTTCTTTTCAGGACCTCCTGCCAGGCTAGTCTAAGAGCCTCTAAAGTCAGGGCATGAGTAAAGTGAAATTGGATTTAATTCTAAAATTCATTACCTTGCATGAAACAGTGACCTTCACCAAGAGATGTCTGAGTAGGTTAGAATAGCACACTAGTGCTATGACTTAAAGAATTATTATGTGCTAGACTAGGGTGCCTAAGTACATCTTTCCCTATTGTCCAAGTGAATAATTCTTCATTCATATTCTTCATATTTGTTGCCTAGATGTTTCCAAAAGTCTTGTAAGGTCGTGCCTCTGTGCTTAAAAATCTGGTCCCCATTAAGTGGCTGTCATGCAAGTCTATGACTGCCTCACGTAGGCGGCTGCTACCTTGTCTTGTAGCTAGTCATCCTTAAAGGATACAAGCACAAAATTATTGATGGCTAAATTGTTCTTACTGCTCTCACCTTATTGACAGCGCTTTTCTTCAGGTATATTTTACCTGCACAGTATAATTACTTTGACTTGTAATTATCTTTCTGTTGTCATGAATTATTGTTTATCAGTTATTAAGAGGAGAAATGCCAATACTCACTAGAAGGAGCCATGGCTAACCTGGTGGTCTAACGCACCCATAATCATCTATAACTTCACTTCTTTATAACAGATTTTGTGTCATCAGATGGACCATGAAAATGTGTACAAAGCATTTCCCTTTCTAAGAGAATGAAGTATTAAATTTATAATGCAACTTCTAATTCAGATATTTTTAATAAGAAGGCAAAGCACTTTACTGAGCAGTCTTATGCAGGCAATCTGTGATAGAAAGCCTTGGGTATCAGATGGGTCACCAGGTGACCATGCTTTTTAGGGGCATGTGTGAAGCTGGCATTCTGGGGCTGTAATGCTGTGGCCAGCTGCAAGGAAGAACACTGAGGAAAGGGTGCTTCTGGGATAAAAGTCACGGAAACATTCACAGGGCCTCTGGAGAGAGGGGGCAATAGTGGCATTTCCACGCCATGGTCTGACACCAGCTCAGGTTAACGGGCATCAAGAGGCATGGTGGGCTACAGTACAAATCTAAAGTTCAGGAGAGGGCAGGCTGAGGTGACCAAAAGTAGTTGTGAGAGTGCTTGGGAGCCATGGTGGTGGTGAAAAAAGCAGGCTGTCTTTGAATGACTTCTTCTGAGATCTTAACTTCTGCAGAGAGACCACCAAGGGGGAAGCCTGGGAATGTTTTATTGTGTGATTCCCCCCACAACTGCAAATAAATAGTGCTGATGTGTGTTGGAATCTAACAAATGGATAATTTATTTCCTCCTTTGAAATTTGGAGCAGCTCTGTCTTCTCAGCTATTCTTTTTCCCCCATCCTTCTCTCTGTGCTGGCTAATGAGGTGGCAATTAGGAGTTGTACTCTTTCTTTCCCTGTAGGTTTAAAAAAATATTTTGCCTGAAGAAGCAGGTATTACTGTTCTACATGGCAGCATGTACCCACCTGGCACATGTACCCACCTAGCATCTCTGGTCTCTCCTCCACATCTGCTGGATTCAGCTTTTCTTACAGTGAAATTTAACCATGTTCTCTTTTGGCCTCAGGCAATTGGCAGTAAAAAGGAGCTTTCTTCTCAGTAGTTCCTGACTCTGGAAAATATTTGGCGCTGTTCAGGATAGTTCTCGGCTCACCTCCATAACAAACTCGTTGGCTTTTGGAAAGGAATAAGAATATTGGATCATTTGTCTAGTTCTAGTGTACACTGGCTTTGGACTAATATACCCCTTCCAACTGTCTTGAACAATTTGTCAGATAATCCATCAGCTACTGCTGTGAGCTACCTCTAGCTTTAGCCTGGATATGGAGGAATAAAAGATGAAGGAGATTACATAAATATTCCTGACAATCTTTTGCTACTCTGTTGTCATCAAATGTCATCAAATGCAAATGATAGTAGCAGTGGTCTCCGAAAGAGTACATCAGGGATGCATTTGGAAGGTCTATATAAACAAGCTGAATTGATTCCAAGACACAATTTCTTCCAGCTTTGACCTTTTGTGGTTTTCTGTCCAGTCATTGGTGAGCAGCAAAGTTCTCCAAACATTATGAGTGTGCTCAGGACTTGCCCAAACACTGGTGCCCTCCACATTACTGGACATCTGCATGCTCTCCGGGGAAAGAGCACAATTGTTTGATCATAGAAAGGGATGATATTAACATAAATATTCCCTCCCTCCTTCTAGTGACTGTCCCTTCAGGCTCTACCAGTGCAACAAGGCACCTACGCTGTATTTGAGATTAAAAAAAAAATTGGTGAAAACCATCCCTCCCTGATCCAGTTTGCTGATACTGGATTTACCTGCAAATGTATCTCTGCAAGGATGCTGCTAAGGCAGGAGGAAGCACAAAGGACAGCTTCAACCATGAGCACAACTGCATCGTTGCTGCCATGCCAGTGCTCCTGTGGTGGGTCTGTGGTATATCCCAAGCTCAGCTGTTCAGCATGGGCTTGCAAATGATAGGAGACAATGTGCAAATCAGTTGAGTGATGCTACTTCTCTGCTGATGAACCAGGTGAAGAAACTGCAAACAAATTCAGGAATATCTTTTCAGTCTTCCACCTGAACTCATCTTGTCAGGATGTGTGCTGCTGCAGGACCACCCTTTAAGGTCTGGTGCATGTAGCAAGTGGCTGGACTCACCACCAAGACAGTCCATTCTGCTGAATTCAGGCATGTAACACACTTTCTGTATGTGATATCAAAAGCTGCTTTGTTTGCACTGTATTGTATGTTGTATGGTCAAATGGTCTGCAGGTCCAGGCTCAAAAAAGTCTTTAAATGTATGAAACAAAACTCTTGCAAATAGGCTGCAGTTTAAAGCTCCATATAAATAAGTGTAACTTTATGAAACAACTTCACATACCAAATACAGTGGGGAAACTGTTGTCTTATAGATAAAAGTTCAGAACAGGGAGAGAGTGAATGAATATTGTTATGCATTAATAATTTCATTTTATTGCAGATACATGTAGTGCCAGAAATAGAAGCATGTGGCATGACACACATGGAGCCAGTGTCTTGAAATAACTCTCAAAACAACCCTTTAGCCTTGATGCTGCCAATATGTGAGAACTCCAGTTCATTTCTTAAATACTGGACAGTGCATAACCTTGTTTATGTAAGATACAAAACACACTTCTAATAAATACTAGGGGCAAAAAGGGAATTTTATCATGGTTTCGAGATTCTTCATGACATTTATTGAAGAAAATGGGAATGACTCATAGTGATATTTCTACGTGCCCTGTCTGTCAGCTTCATGCATCACCATATCAGCAACCTTTCTGAAGCCTTACATAAGGGTAGAAAGACCACCTGAAGTGCAGTGCAAGCATACACCTCCCTGCCCTCTCCTGCTGCACTGAGTCAGTGTGCAGCATTTTGTTTGCGTATTTGGGGCTGTCGTGGTTTAACCCTAGATAGCAGCCAAACACCACACAGGCACTTGCTCACTCCTCCCTGGTGGAATGGGGAAAAGAATCAGAAGGGTAGAAGTAAAAAACCATTATGAGTTACGAACAATTTAATAGGTAAAGCAAAAGCTGCTCATGCAAGCAAAGCAAAACAAGGAATTAAATTGTCACTTCTGATGGGCAGGCAGGTGTCCAAGAATCCCCAGCAAAGCAGGGCTCCATCATGTGTAACTGGGGAAGACAAACATCATCCTTCTTCCCCTCTCTTAATATGCTGAGCACAGCACCATGTGATCTGGGATATCCCTTATGTCAGCTGGGTCAGATGTTCCAGCTGTGTCCCCTCCCAACTCCTAGTGTACCCTTGGCCCACTCTGATGGGGTGGTACGAGGGCCAGAAAAGGCCCTGTCACTTCTCAGCAACAATGAAAACATTCTTGAGTTATCAATACTATCTCCAGCACAAATCTAAAACATTAATGCCATCTCAGCCAAAACCAGCACAGGATTTTCATCCTGACCTAAACACACAGCACTAATCTTACAGAGTATTGTGCTGTCAGTGTTGATTGGTCCCTGGTTTGAGGTTCCAGCAGTGGCTGAATCTTAAACAGTTGCACTTTGCAGCATCTTTTGTAGAGATTGTCACAAATATTCTCAAATTGCCACTTACAAAAAAAAATGTGCAGATAGAGGGGGCCCATGAATTCTGCTACTACGCTACCAGAAGTGCAGGACACATAATGAGAGATTTTGAACATGCAACATAGCCCAGAGTGCTGACTGACCTGGACTACTGTGTTGGTTTTGCATAGCCTGGTTTGGTAGTGGGGGGGCCACAGAGGTGGCTTCTGTAAGGAGCTTCTGGAAGCTTCCACCATGTCCAGCAGAGCCAATCCCTGATGGGCATGGATGAAGATGGGCATGCCACTGGCCAAAGCTGGGCCAATGGGAGATGTTGGAAACACCTCTGTGATAACTTATTTAAGAAGAAAATCAAAACAAAGTGTGCACAGTTTATTTCTAGCCAGAGAAGAGGAGAAGATGAGAACATGTGAGGGAAACACCATGGCAACAGCAAGGTCAGTGCAGAAGGAGGGGAGGAGGTGCTCCAGGCGCCAGAGCCGAGATTCCTCTGCAGGTTGTGGTGAGACCATGGTGAAGCAGCTGTGCCCCTGCAGCCCATGGGAATCCACGGTGGATGCAGCGATCCACCTGCAGCTCATGGGGGAGGTGCCCAGGCCAGAGCATGTGGATGCCTGGAGGAGGTTGTGATCCAGTGGGAGATCCGGTGGAGAAAGAGGGCCCTTGCTTCCAGGGTGGAGCAGCCTGTCCTTGGAGGACTACACCTGTGGAAGGTGCATGCCACAGCAGTTTTGGGAGGACTATGTGCTCGTGGGAGGGACTCACGTTGCAGCAGCTTTGGTAGGGCTGCTGCTCGTGAGATTGGAGCCATGCTGGAGAAGTTCATGGAGAACTTTCTCCTGTGGGAGAGACCCTATGGTGCAGCAGGGGAAGGACTCCTCTCCCTCAGCAGTGGAAGATCTTGGGTGACAAACTGACCAAAACCCCTACGCCCTGTCTCCCTGCCCTGTTTGTGGGAAGAAGGGAGGGGTTGTGGGAAGACGGGCTTTTTAAGGGCTTATTTTACTTCTCATTATCCTCCCCTAACTCTGTTAGTAATAAGTTCATGTTTTACTTTAAGTTGAGCTTGTTTTGCCCTTGGGGTGTTTTCTCCCAGTCCTTATCTCAACTCATGAACCCTTTGTTATTTTTTTTCTTTCCTCTGCCCAGCTGTGGCAGGGCAGAGTGAACAAGCCGCTTTCATGGGTGCCTGGTGTTTGGCCAGTGTCAAGCCATGACAACAACAAATTCTGTTTTAAAATAGTTCTTCCTCTCATTCAGGCCTGAAAAACGCTATCAACAGTGCTTTTGAAAAAGTACCATTGGGAGCTTGTTAGGCCAGCTATACTCAGTCTTTCAATATCTGACAAATAAAAGGGTTCAACAAGAATTTTTTTTATGTATATCTTGTCATTCCTGGAATGCAAAGAAATGAAGACAGATGCAAAAAAAAAATCTGTTCTCACTTGTGCCCTTAATGCTTTGAATGATACTTGATTAAACAAAAATAGTTTAAAAAACTGTAGACCTAGGTAAAACAAATTTGTTCATTAGCAGATATACTTGTTACTCAATTGCTGAATGAAAACTTCTGAAACACTATCAAGGTTTTGGGGCTCAAGTGACACTTATGACAATCTCAATTTAAACAAATTAAAAGCTAAATCTCTTGCGTTAGCGGAGTACAGCCTGTAAAGCAACCCACTACTATTAGATAAAGTATGAAATGAGAAAATGAGTTATTTAATGGAAAAAAGAAAAAAAGTGGCCTATATTTATTCTTGTCTTGTTTAAGACTGCTTCCACATTGGTTCTTACACTTCATTTTAACCAAAGAGGCTGATATTTGTATGCTAGCCTGTGTAACAGTAGCAGGTTGATCAGATGAGAAGCATGTAAAAACTGTGATTAAGCAAATATTCTCTTTCATGAGTGATAAACAGGTTGCTCCCTCCAGTAGTAGCATTAAAATTCACTGTATGAAGCTAGAAGGAAGCACCAAATTTGCAGTGAAGCATGACACCTGGCACGCATGGCTTCATGGTTTAGTGAAATCATTTAGTAAAGGGAAAATGGAGAATTCTTCTGGCCTCTGGGCAGCTGGACAGGACTGGCAGTGCTACGTTAGCAGTTACACCTGATCATCTTGAAGGTCTTTTCCAATCTAAATGATGCTGTGATTCTATGATGCTCTGCATCGTCTGTTTGAAAGATAAACATAACCTTTGAAAACCGTTTTCACAACTTGGAGGAAATCTCTCTGCCACTGTCACTGTCTTCAGAGCACAGAGAACTGAGCCAAAACTGGGCCTTAAGCCAGGCCTTAAACAGGGAGCACCGAGGCCAAGCGGAAGGAAGACCATGACCACCTCCTGCTTGAGTCTGTGAATTAGAAAGGCATGGTTGACCTCCTAGCCAACATGTCAGAAGAGGGGAGAAACTCACCCTCTCAGCTGACACACCTCATCCTGAAGTCCAAGAATTTAGCTCCAAGCAGGTCTCCAATTTCTGGGGACAGATGCCGACCGGGAGACGGTATCCTTGGAGAGCACTGCTTCTACAGTCAGTGTCTGGTTTTGGCTCGTTCAAGGCTCAGATGCGATGAAGCTGCTTCACAGTTGTACTCTCTTTTTCAGCCATATTTTCCAGATGTGAGCAGCAGGTGTGATGGGCTGATTGTGAGAGCTCAGTGACATGTATAAGAAGTTCTCGGTAAGGCTGGACATGAGCTGTGGCTCCATGTGGAGCACAGCCACCATGGGTGGTGCAGGCTGAGGGGAGCCAGCTGGTCAGTTGGGCTGTTCACAGGCAGGTCTCTGAGCTTGAGATGTTGGGGAAAGGTGTGAGGTATGGGGAAGGTCTCTGCATGGTCATACTAGAGAGCAGAAACCTTACCACCATTTGAACCCTTGGGAGATTCTTCACCAGTGTATGGGGAAATGCAGCAACCAATGCTGAAATTGCATAACACCTCTGCTGGCAGGGATGAAATGCCAAGTCCAGCAAGAAGGGGTGGGGTGTTCTGAAGGGCAGTCTCAGGAAAGATGCTTCTCACTCAGAGGAGCCGTGAGAAGTCCATGTGAATACTGAGCACTGGGCTAGCTGAGGGCAGAAGCTTTCATGGCACAGTTTCGTGAGAAATGATGAGCTTTGCAGAGTGCTGTGCTTTCCCATCAGCATCCGTTCAATCTCATAATGATTCAGCTTAGTCAGGGCTCTCTGTATTTGGGAACAGTGCAATGCCAGAAACAGTGCTGCTGCTAAACAAAATAAACCTAATAAAACACAGGCATTGTCTGAATAGATCAGACTTCAGGTCTGCCTATTCCAGACTCCTCTGTCTCAGATTGATGAGACCATTCAAAGACAGCAGTGGAAAATAACAGCAAGCTGATGTGGATTGAGCTGCCCTGTTCCTTCACTGACACTGTATTAAGTCTCACTTTGGCCCATAATAAATATTGGCTTGAGCCCTAAAGTATGAGTTTTAATAGCCCTTCCAAAATATTTTCCACTGATTGTAACTCTGGCTGTTAGTATTTCTTTATAAAAGTTCAGCCTTTTTTTTTAAGGCCCAATGTGACTCTTCTAGGTGATTTCAAAACCAAATTCAGTGTTCATCCTAGAAGTAATTTGGTTTTTTTTCCAAAATTTTGGCAAAAAGCCCATAAGTGGCCTTGGTATAAGAGCAGTAGCTAGTACACACAATTTTTTTTCTAATATTTAATTTATTAAATTAGTTTTGATTCCAAATTACGAATGGTAGATAATTGAAAAAAGTGACAACAAAGCAGAAGGAGCACAAGTCTCACTAACTCTGTAATGCAGACAGAATTCTATGTCACTTTTTTTTCTACTCACTAGACATAGCCTATAATTTTGTTGTTCTGCTTTTCTGAGTCCCTGAGTATTTCAGGGTTTTGCAGAATATTTTAGTTTTCAGTTGGTGGGTATCATAATGTGAAAATTATAGAATAGTTTGAAAGATGCTGAGCATTTTAAGAAAGCAGGATTTTTAGTTGTTCTTTGTAGCTTTACCCCTCCCTCTGCTCTGCCATCATATTAGAGGTATGCTATTGCCAGGCTTTCCCCAAATATTTTCTGCTTTCCCATATTTGTTATTTGTGCTTGCAATAACATTTTCTCTCTCTCTTTCTTTCTTTTTCTCTTTCTTTCTTTCTTTCTTTCTTTCTTTCTTTCTTTCTTTCTTTCTTTCTTTCTTCCTTCCTTCCTTCCTTCCTTCCTTCCTTCCTTCCTTCCTTCCTTCCTTCCTTCCTTCCTTCCTTCCTTCCCTTTCTTTCTTTCTTTCTCTCTCTCTCTCTTTTTCTCTCTTTCTCTCTTTCTTGTTGTATCCCCATCTTTCTCACCACAAAATCCATCTCTATTCCCTGATGGTAAATTCACATATGGAATTCTGGGTGGCAGGTTCTGACCAGGGCTGCATACAAATTAGCTTGTAGAAAATTGCGTCAAGTTAGGTAAAGAACAAAAGCAAACTGACTTCAAAGGGAATGAACCAAGTGGAATCTGTAGTTACTATGCACTAGGGGTTTAACAGACTCTGTGTTAACAAAAACAAAAACCACCAACAAAACAAGCAATAATCAGACCCGCCTTTCTTTATGTGATACTGCAGAATTGCTTGAACTGCTTTTAGAACTAATTACAATAAAAAAGTAGATCTTTGATTGATCTTTGATGTTTGGATTGCAACCATTGCTAACAGCACTTTGTTCTTCCTGGTATTCCACAGTAATTCACTGTGACTCCCTGACTCACCATGTCTGCACCAGTCTACAGACACAGAGAGAGTCTCAGCTGGCAAATCTGAGTTGGCTGGCTATAGATGAAATTTGGCAAGCTTCCCAAAGATTTGGCGCCTGGACATGCTTCCTCTTGCTGTTTTGGGGTTTTTTTTTGGTCCTTTTTTTTTTTCCCTTTCCCCTTTCTAGTCAGTCACTGATGTGTGTATATCTACCAAAGACACAGTGAACTCACAAACTGTCTAGCATGTTCTTATGCTTGTTCTCCTTGTTTCTTTTTTTTCCTTTCTTTTGAGACAGTGCAAAAGAGTTTCAAAACAGAGAGGAGGTTAACAAGAATTTTTAAAGAGTCTATTTTCTCCCTTTTTTTTCTTATCAGCTTAGCTGATTACACTAAGAAAGATCTTACTAAAACCATATCTGCCCTCCTTTATGGGATGGCATGTATTAAAATGCTATTGCCACTTCAATTAGGTCTGTTCACTTGTGGGTTTTATTATAGTTTATAAGAGTCTTACCTTTTGAAGGCAAAATTACTTTACTTGACTGGAATTCAGAGACAGGCCTTATTTGTGGGTGGGTCTTGCTGTCTGTCTTTAACCAAGGAGGCTATGCACAGCAAATCTTAAACCTGTATCAGACGACAGGAATGCACCTACTCTTGCATACTGAAAGTTCTGGGAGGGAGTTAAGAGGAGGAAGCAAAAGGGGATAAAAAGACAACTTATATCCTAAAGTATGGAAAGGACTGTTTACAGTGTCTGCCTTAGATCTGAAAAGGCAACTATCCAGCAAGTTTGGACTTGAGCGCCTGCGCTATATCACCGTCACTTAATCTTATTTTACTTTTAGGCACTCTCCTGTGTGCAGGGTATGAAGCCAAATTGCTAATATGTTAGTCACAGTTTTTATAATATCATTCTAGGGGAACTTTTTTCTCTATCCCTCACTCTTTACTTCCCCCACAAAACCCATTAAAATAGTTGATTGTCCCTGACTTGTCAGGTGCAAAAGAAATGAGTTGCATTGCTCCTGGAGATGAAAGGCACTCAGTTGTTTGATGTGGGGCTCTGGGAGGGGTACCCCACTGTCTACATGAGGTGCAAACACAGAACACTGTTCCCAAGACAGGTTAAATATCCATTCTGCATGCAAAAAATAAAAGTTTTTTTAGATTCTTGCTTGTAACATGGTGATGTAAGAGAGCATATGTCCACTGCAGAAATCCTCTCATAGAAGAATGCAACCACAGGAATATCAAATAATTCCCTCTTTGTCTATTGACTGCCTTTTTCAGCTATCCCAGATGAGTCTGCTAAACCTGGCTTTGGATACTTGTTAACGAGTACAGAGTAAGTAGAGAGAAAAGATTAAAGGAAGAATACAATCTGTGTGGAACAGTGGCCCTGACTCTAAAGAAGCAGATGATCTAAGGGAAGGAAGAGCTTCCCTTTAAACAAGAGACTCCTCATGCAATGCAAATGATCCCATATGCAGCTGCCACTGGCAGGCAGCCACCCATCTACAGAAGAATGAAGTCAAAGCAACAATTCCCCTGAACCCTGAAGCTCAGTGACTTCAAACAAGAGAAAAAGAAAAAGTGACATGTTTTTTTCCACTGAACTCTTTCCATCTTTAAACTGTATTGATGACCTCATCAGCTACAGCTGTCAACTTGGAGCTTAGCTTCTTTCTGTCCAATGGACAACATCTGGTACCATCTATGTATTTGTACCTAGGATGGGAAACATGTGGACCCTGCTGCCTCAAAAATATGAAATGATGGCCTTAAAAAACAAACCGTAGCTTTTGCTCACAGTGGCAAGTACATACAAATCCATTAGCTTAGAGGGAACTAAGAAGGGTACATTGACACAGATAATTCAGGAACTCGTGCCTCATTAGGCAAATTTTACTGACAGCTAGCTGTGACCATCTCAGTTTTATGTACTTGTGTAGTCTCTGCAGACAGTCACAACGATACAGGATCTGTCAATTAGCGAAGTAGAACCACCATCTCTACTGGACTCATCTATCCTTCTCTACACAAGACTCTGGGCTCTTGGTAGTGAATCTAGATACCTTCAAGCAATGTACAAGGTGTTGTTCACCTTGAAAATGTGACCCTTGCCTTTCTTCGGAGGCAAATTTTCAAATCTAACAATGTACTCCAGGTTGCAATGTCTCTTATTCCCCAGACAGAAGTTCCAGATGCTTGGGTTGAGCTAGGACAATAGCATCTCTGGTACTGGAAGCATGGGAGACTTCAGGAGACCTTCTCTCTACCGTATAGCAATATATATTTAAATGTGTCATATTATTCTTTATGACTTCCCAGCAAATCTCTTCAATGTATAAAGACATCATTGGATTCTCACTTAGTTCTATGTGGCTGCCACACAATGAAGTTTGGTAGCTGCCATCGCTGTGATTGTTGTTCACTGGGGAGCACCTCCAAGTGTCCATACAGTCTTAAGTCGTGGTGCCAAGTACTTTGCAAATGCATGGAAGGAGTGGTGCCTCCCCAGGAAACTTACAATGCAAGGTCCCAATTCAGCAAAATATGTTTTGCTGTGTGCTCACACACATGTGCGTTCGTGGTGGAGAGGAGTCTACCTGGGTGAAGATTACAACAACATCTTAAAGTTAGTGATAAATTTTGGTGCTTTGCTGAATCAAACTCTACTGCAAGACAAGAAAAAGAAACAAGAGAGGAAAAGTGAGAAGCCATGTGGCAAATTTAAAAGCTGCTTGTGTTTTGCATTTTGCTAACATGCAGCTAGAAAGCATACTGTGACATCTACCTGCTAGATGCTTTGTTTTTATAGTATGTGAGAGTGGATTTGGTGCCAGGATTTGAGGAATTGAGGAGATTTAGACAGTTCTGGGAAAACACCCCTTGTGATTAGCAGGTGATAAGCTCACAGCTGAGACAGATACTAAAAAGTGGAGGAGTAGAAACTGACCTAAAAATACAGAAGTGGATAAAAAGCCACACAAAGCTGTAGAAGCAGCTTAGGAATGAAAAACACTACTGGCTTTTTATCTCCATTTGTTTTGGTACATGTGCTGCCATCTTCCAGGACAGTTAAGCTTTTGGAAGTCTTTTTTCAAATGAGCTTTTAAATATTATCACAGTAGTTAGTATATTTAGCTATGAATGCCACCCTACTTCCCTGTTCCCGTCTTTTCAAAGATCTGTATTTCGTACATTTCAGATGAACGAAAAATCAGCACTAAAAATAAGTGAGATAAACAATAGAGTAAAGTGAAAGCAGAATACCTGATAGCTTTGTGCCTCCTTTATATCCAAAATCTGTCAATTTAAGTGGAGAAAGGGGCCTTCAGTTTGGGAGGATGGAATTTGTTTCACATGCTGGATGGAGAATGACTGAAAATGATCACATTAAGATTTGGTCATGGAAGATGTTCTTCTCTATCATTTCCTATATAATGGACCCTCTTTTTACCACTGGAAAAAAAAGCAGAAACAAGAACGGGCTCAACCCAGAATCTCTACAGCTATCTCTGTTTACAAAGAGTGAAACTGAAATGTGAGCACAGGACTTTCTGGGCTGCATTTTTGCTCACAGCCCTGAACTTGACATCAACAGACTTCACTGACTTTGTGATGTCTAAGAAACTATTTACTGCTCTCCACACATAGATCTAAATCATTCAGGCTGGGAAATGAAGGGAATTCATGAATGCAGCTGAAGGCCCAAAAGCCAAAAATTTAAGTCTGGAACAAATGTATCTTAATCTTACCCATTTTTAGTTATTCTAGTTATCAGGAAAAAAAAGTTGGCGCCTCATACAAAAAAAAAAAAAAAANNAAAAAAAAAGTCAATGCCATCATTATCTGTTTTCCAACTACTTATAAATTATATATATCAAATTTTGAGATGTTTGTCAAGATGAGAGATACCTATGTATTATGTTCAAGTTGAATTCAGCCGAACAGAGCTGACCTTGTAAGTGTTATAGTAATTTCCACAGAAAATTTTCCTGCTTTGTCTTAGATTTCTGGGATTTTCTAGACGTATTAGAAGCAAGGGTAAGGTCACAGTTGCTACATCTAATTAAGGTGTATGTATCTCTTTGCAGTGTCAGAATTTCACACACAAACACAAATAACCTGTGGGAGTGATCTGTTTCTTATTTACAAATGCAAGTTTCATGATTTTACTGCTACATATACAGTACACCTTGGGAAAGTGTGCAATGATATTGTGAAATTTAGGCTACTGACACTTGACAGTTGCTCTCACAGCTTTGCCAAAACACTGTCATAGCCTTGTCAAAGAGGAAGAGGGCTAAGACCTCAGTTTAAATCTTTTTTGGGTGAAAATGGCTAGCTTCTACTAGAATTGTATGCTTAACATAGAGACTTGTGTTTAAAATGTGCAATCAGTCAGACATGCTAACGTTTATCAAGAATGCTAGGAATTACTTCTATGCTGATATTCATACTTGCCTACAGTACCTCAGTTGAAATTTTATTCTGCTCAGCTGAAATTTCATTTCTACTCACAGCATTATTGCAACACCCTGCTTTCTGGTGTGTCTGTAGATTTCCAGCTACAATTTTAGATTTAGTATGAGACACATGTATCATACACTGTAAACATGCTGTGTTTCCTGGGAGGAACAGATGAGATACAAAGACCACTTGTAGATGCCTGCCTCATCACAAACTGAGACAGCTGCGAGTGAGTTATTTGTGATCCAAGGTGAGAGTGGAAGTGAGAAACCCAGGTCTTGGGGTTTTTTCCCTTAAATGGAAAAGGATATAGAATTCATCTTATTTTCTAAAATTTACTAGAAAGTTCTGATGTGAACCTTAATGTTATTTCCTCAGCAAAATTTTTACTGGACTCTCTCAGAAATATGCTATATGTTATACCATATAGCAAAAATAGAGAAATAGAGAATATAGATAGAATACCAATATTCTATAGATATTGATAATATTCTATTCTATAGATAGAATACCAGTAGAGAAAGTAGTGTTAATCAACTATATGGCAAATATATGCTCCAAATACCAGCCCTGTCAAGAAGAAAGGCCTGCAAAGGGAAGATAGATAAGTGTATACATAATATAGTATATTTCAAGAACCCATCTTTTGGATTGCAAGAATGCTTTAGGAAAAAATATGAAAATATATTATTCTGATTTGCTCAAAAGCTTGAAGTACTCTTCTTTCCTCAAGGAGTATGATGCTGTCTTGATATGGACAATATCTTGAAGCAAAACTATTTATAAGTAGTAATGCATCTCATGTGAATTTGTGAGCCAAGCCCACAATTTTAGGGCTGCCTTGTGCACTAGATTGTGCTGTAGTCTTCACTGAAGTGTAATCTTTTTTTCACAGCAAAACAGAGTCTAGTAGGCAATGTAATGGAATGTAGTCTCACACAAAATCCCTAAATCACAAGATAACAAACAGCGTTTTGTTTCTGAAAATATCTTTGAGTTCCTATCTGGCTATTATTCATTGCCGTGTTTCTTAGGGTTTTTTTAAAATTTATTCTTCTGTTTACTAGGAAACACCAGTAAAATTTTTTTTCATCCTTCTGCAAGATTTTTGATTGTTTTTGTGTTACCAGTATTTCTTCCTTCAATGGAGATGCTCAGCAGGCTTGGGAGGCAGAGGATGGTAGCCCACTGCATTTGGGCACTGCAGTCTGCATTGTCTCTCTGCACCAGCATTGTCAAGTATATACACTGCTGGAGATTGGTTGTATGGTGATTCTTTTAGAGCAGCAAAAGTGTATTCCAACCATTCTCTCTCTGGCTATAAGACCTTGTTACAACATTTGTAGAACTTACAAGGCACACAAGTTCAGAAAACAAGGGTGAGGGAAACTGTTTATGAGCACCATGTGGTGCTTCTGTGTGTGAGATCTCTGAATGCTATCATTAGGCTGGTGAAAAATTTTGATCAATACCATGCACCAGAAGTGAAAGGATTGGATTTTCCATAAGTTTTTCTAAACTAAATGCCTGCTATCCCACACTGTGGCCACCACTCTATGATTCAAGAAAGGTGGCTCTAGGAGTTCTTCCTAGTCTTGCTCCTCCTGCGTGTTATCATAGCATCAAAGAACGGTTTGAGTTGGAAGGGAATTTAAAGATGATCTTGTTCAAGAGCCTATGCCATGGGCAGGGACACCTTCCACTAGACCAGGTTGCATCCAGCCTGGCCCTGAGCACTGCCAGGGATGTGCCATCCACAGCTTCTCTGGGGAACCTGTTCAGGTGCATCACCACCCTCACAGTAAAGAATTTCTTCCTAATACGTAATCTAAACCTATCATCTTTCAGTTTGAAGCCATTCCCCCTTGTCCTGTCACTACATGCTCTTGTAAATAGTCTCTCTCCATCTTTCTTGTAGGTTCTCTTTAGGTATTGAAAGGCTGCAATAAAGTCACCCTGAAGTCTTCTCTTTTCCAAGCTGCACAATCCCAAGTCTCTCCTTGTAAGAGAGATGCTCCGTTCCTCTGATAATATTCCTGTGTGTGGATGAGACTGATTCTGAGAAAGGTGAGGTATGATTCTGATTTCCTTTAAGTGGAGTAATCACACTCAAAAATTGGAATTGAAGCGGTGTGAGATGATGTGCATACAGTCCTGACTAGTTACAGACACATAAGTTAATTTCATTCCCTACGTGAGATCTGGTGCTGAATGTACTGTGGCATAGTACAGCTGTGAGACATCAGCTCTCACAGGAAGTTGTGTGGCTGTGAAATGAGCTCACCTGTACCACTGCTGCACAGCAGGGGCTATGATTAAGCTGTAATTCTCCCCAAAGAGTTTCACAGTTCTCCTTTTGCAACCATCACTAATTCTAAACCACTGCTCTTCTGACTTCAACCCTCTCTAGACCCACAATGACTCCACTGAGTAGGACATTAGTATCTGACAGCTGAGACTTCTTTTCTTGGTCAATCTGTTCTTCTTGGGGCACAAACTTAGGGGTAAACTGAGTATGGGCACTTGCATTGAAAAATGAAGAGGAGTTTTAAGAGTACGTCACTTGCATGAAAAGCTGAATTGTGTAGCAGCTTTACTTGGAAAGATAAAAGGGGGTTTAGCTTTAGATGCAAAGGAGAATATGAAGTATTCAAACCCCAGCATTCTGGTCAAGCTCATTGTTAGCTATCCAAAGGAAGTACCATCTATGGTAAATGTAAAGCCTTTAAAAGCTTTTCTTTTGATGAGATCTTTGAAAATGGATAGGTCAAACACTCTGTAAGATTCATAATGTCAAATTAATTTCATGGTAGAAATAGATCATAATAACATTGTTTTTTAAGGCTTCCCCATAAAACAACACTACTGAGAAGTTCTGAAGTTCTCATGGGAGGGCACTGACTTTTGTATTTTTATATTTTTTTTTCATTCAAAGTGCTATTTTTTCCAACATTTTTGCCCTTGGATTATTTTCCCTTGGATTGCTATGACTGATTAGCCTTGTTGCCAAGATTCAGAAGCCTGAAACTGCTGATTTACTTCATTGCAATGGATGACATCTTCATTGTTGGTATGGGAGTTTTGGCCTTCACAGAATAAACGGAGTCTGAGAGTACAAAGATTACATTGAAAAGGATAAGCAAGCCCCAAATAACAATGCTATTCTAAAAAAGAACTAACCGTAAGGTTTAGAGTAATTGGGCTATGCATTACAAAATCTTCTAGTTTAAGAACTTAGAGGATAAAATACTCAGATTTTCCTCTCTCATCTTATCTCTCAAGTATTCTTGAATCTTTGAAGGTTTATCAATAGGCATAATTTTTGAAACCCATGCATTTTCTTTTGTCCTCTCCCTGAAAGAGTTCTCTTTCTCATTTATTTAGGTAACTACGGACCTTAAATTTCAGATAAAGGCAAAAAGATTAGCCCAGCATGCCAGCTGGAGGTTCTTGTCTTCTAAAGGTACCCCCACAATGTAATTATAGATAACTTGAAAAATTATCTGGACAGAATATTACTTCTTTTTAATTATTATGTTTTTGAATTTTTGTCCAGCAAATCCATACAAAACTGTACATCACAATATCACCTCCATGATAGGCTGTTCAAAATTCTGAATGTAGGTTACTGCAGATTCTGGTGATGACTCTGCATTTGCTCTTAAAAATGTGTAAGCAAACGTCTCTACTTGCTGTTATTAAGGAAATAATAGATTTCTGAGATATTTTTGCTTCTCTGTGCAGTAGAAGTTTTTCTTAGAACTCAAAGATTTGGTTCATATTTTGCAATCTGCTGGTAGAAAGTGTAAAATGTGTAAGGGAGTAGGAAATCTGCAGTGCCAACAGTGTCAGTGTGCCAAGCCCCCATGTGACAAACAGCTTACGATAAGACATCACTGATCTGACCAGATCTCTGCTCTGTGTTAGCACAGTTACTTTGCTGTTATCACCCAGGAAAGCTCCTTGTTTTTCTTCATGAGCAGAACAAATGATCATTAGAGTCTGATATCTTATTATTTATTTTGGTTTTCATCCAGGATATAATTGAGTAGCTGCGTGCATTTCAACAGGTAGCAATTTGTGGTCCTTTTTTCTGTTGTTAAAATAGGCATACAAAACAGTCCTAATCCAAGTGTTAGTGCTCTCTGCAGCAGGTTTGAAGATGGCAGCATGTTTACTGAAGTGGAGGATTACCAGTAGCGTGGTTCACTGCAAATGGTGCCTAAATTCAGACATCTGCTGGTAAGAAGCTGATGTTTCTCATTGCAATAGTCCTGACTAAAGGATTAAATCCAGGCTGGGTGACAGGTTGTTTGTTATATAATTTCCCAAAGAGAAAGATATTTGCCCTGGTATGGTAAACATAGTTATTTGCAGTGGCATGAATATGAACATTTGTCTGTTCTTGAAATATTACCTGATTTTGCCTTCCAGTACCACTTAACAAATCAACTAATTTTCATGTACAGACGAATAGATGGTCTATTGCTCTGCTCCTAGTGAGGAGTCTTCCTTCAATGCCATGAGTCTTCAGGACTCTAGCATAGGACTGCAGAGGGACATGAGCTGTTTAACTAGCCCTCAGAAAGACTACTCTGCCCAGGGCAAGCCACACAGTTAAGCTTGTGCTGTCAAATTTGTGCAACTATATACTGAAAGTTGCATTCAGGTTGTAACTTGTGATTGTTTGCCTCTTTAAACTCTGTCCAAGTGCTGGGAGTCAAACAGTCTCAGGTGATGCTGGGAGCCTTGTGATAAGCTCACTGAAAGGAAAATAAGGTTAACTGCAATCTCTCCCAACCGCCTAGGTAATCATGTTCAAAGTAGGGTGAAGCCTTGTCCAGGTTCTCTAAAACATTGCATCCCAAGTAATGGACAAATGAGGAAAGAGGAGAATTTATGTTGTACAAACCATAATTGCCTAGGCTTAACAGAGAAGTTTATCCATGATAAATACTGTTCATATCTCACTGTGTTCGTGTAATTCTGTGTTCACTGGTTACCAAATATAATCAATGATGTGCTGAAATTTTTGCCTGGGTATTTGCTATAAGAAAAGTTTTTTTGCAATGATATAGACACATACATTAATTTCTTGAAAGTATTTGACATATTTTCAAGGTTTCAGTGAAGCGGAAATTTCAGCTGGATATAAAAAGGTTGTGACTGTTTTAGATACAAAGGAAACATTCGGAGAGTGGGCAGAAGAGGAGAAAAACATTCTCATGCCTTTCTGACAATAATTAGCATAAGTCTACAGATTCATTGGAAAGACTAGAGAAGAAAACAGAAAGAGCTTTTGTGTTCAGGGACTATGGAAAGCAATTAAGAGATCAGAGAAGTGTACAGAAGCCCAGCTTGTGGAAACACCTGGTGATGACAGGAGCTGAAAAAAAATTTGTTACTTTTATGGAAAATACTGAGATAACTATGTTTTTTGCAACACTACCCTGAAGTTTTATGCTGTAGTCCTATTCCAGATGTTGTGCTGGAGATAAAGGCAGTAGGATTCTTCCCTCTGTCAAAAATAATCAGGAAAAAACCTTCTTGCCTTTCCATGAGATGGAATATTGTAAAGAGAGAAAGATTTCCATGTTGTCAGCTATATCAGTTTTATTCTGTGAATGGACTTCCTGTAAAGAAAACAGTGTCAGCACACAGGGTCTACCACATGTAAATCCAGAAGGGAGCATGCCTTGGAGATATCCTTGTGAGGATGTGAGAATTTAATATGCCATTGGTCACTGTACAGGGCCTCAAATTAAAAATAAATTTTCTGCAGGTTGCTTTGAGTGTTCCAGAACACATTTTCAGAAGGCAATTTTCAGTTCTCTGACCTCTTAATCTACATGTATATACAATTAGGATGATTATATAGTGAGTTTTATCAAGCATTGTCAATAAGACTTATTTGTTATTTTTCTTCCATTTCCTATTCAGACAAAAGTGGAATAATTGAATTTTCCAAATAATAGTTTGTGTCTTCTAGAGAGGATGCTTTTTAGATGTCTATGCTGGGACTTCTGTAAGCACCAAAGTTTGACTTTTGAGGCAGTAAAAGACCAATTCACACAAAGTCTCCTCAAAGATTTCCACTGCCATAAATGAAGGGTTGGATTAGCAGACAAGACAAGGGAAGAATGATGGAGAAACCTTTGTTACATTTACCATGGAAAAGAAATGAACCTGATACAGAGAATATAGGATTTAGGGAATCCTAATCGTATGTCCATGCTTTTGATTGAATAATTTGTCTTTCTTTGCATACCCATGAAAACCAAACACTCATATGAGAGAAGAAAAACACTAAGAACTTAATAACTTCAAGTTTTCTAGAAAGTAGTAACACAGTAATCTTAATATGCGTTGTATAGGGACTCTGAATAACTAGACATATTTTATAGTTTGAACTGTGCCAGATGTACTGCCTTTTACTGTCTTGCAGACTGGTGTTACATTATAGCTGGTGTCAGCAGTTTGGGGACAGAGTCCTTTCGCTTACTAATGCCATCCTAACGATCTCTTTTTTTCCAGAATTCTTATATTTTATATTTCCTCTGGCAAATACAGCTTTTTCTGCCTACATATTTCCTACTGTGTTATTTCAGAGACAAATGGTCCTTGCATTAGCTAAGTGTAGCTAGTCTCATTTGGTGATGGTTCTGGAAAACCAAAGATAAATACCCTTCCTGAACAAAACTGCAATTTACAAGAGTCTGGATTTTTCTGTCTCTACTTTTTGAAGTTAGTGTTGATGGCTAGTGAAATTAGGGAAAATCTGCTCCTCACATTCTGGAGGTACAACAGAAATAGTCATAGAGTCATAGAATCACCATATCATAGAGTTCGCTGAGTTGGAAGTGGCCCATCAGGATCATCAAAGTCCAGCTCCCGTCTCAGCACAGCCCCAACAATCACACCATGATGGACATTCTTGAACACTGGTGAACTCTCTCAGGGTGGTGCTGTGACCACTTCCCTGAGGAGCTGTTCCAGCGCTGAGTCACCCTCCAGGTGAAGAACCTTTTGCTGGTATCCAACCTAAACCTTCCCTGACACAGCTTCAGGCCATTCCCTCAGGTCCTGCCACTGGTCATGAAAGTTAAGAAATCAGTGCCTGCCCCTCCTCTGCCCCTCACGAGGAAGTTGTAACTGCAATGAGGTCTCTCCTCGGTCTACTGTTCTTCAGGCTGAACAGATCAAGTGACCTCAGCTGCTCCTCACACAGCTTCCCTCAAGGCCCTTCACCATCCTCATTGCCCTCCTTTGGACACTCTCTAACAGTTTAATGTCTTTCTCATGTCGTAACACCCAAAATTGCACACAGCACTCAANAATCCCACTAGTGACTGAATACCAGCCTGATGTCACCCCATTTCTGTCTTACCACTCCATCTTTTGTGACCCTTCTCTAATTGTTTTGTGTTTCTTTTAGAGACATATTTTAGGAGCTGAATTGTTATCTTTTCTGGTGTGTGCTGGCAAGCTGCCAAAGAAAATAGTTGCAGGTGCAAAGCAATTGCATCATCAGGCTCCAGACATCGATGTACCTGAATTGAAGGTGGAGTCAGGCAATTTAATGACCATGTTACCTTAACTGTGTTCATATATATCAGCTCCTGCTGGATCAGGTGAGGGAATACCCATTACAGAGAATGATTTTGTCATGCTTGTTATGTTTATCTCTGCTTACTCCAGCAGAGATCTGAGCCCCATACAGCAATTTACTTCCTCCTCTGCCATCTAATGGGGAAGAGAATTGAAAAGGTAGAAATGGGAAAGCTCATGGATCGAGAAAAAGAGAGTCTAATAGATAGAGCAAAAGATGCATGTGTAAGCAAAGAAAATAGGGAATTCTTTCACTAGTTTCTATAGGTACACAGGTGTTCAGCCATCCTGAAGAAAGCAAAAGAACAAACCAAATTAAATTATTCCCCATAAAAATACAAAAGGAGATTTATTTCTTGTGTGCACCATTAGATTCGCTGGGGATTTGTAAAATACATCAGTTGGTTATTTCAGAGCAGCCATTCTCATAACATGAAACCATAACAAATTCCCAAAATTATTACATGTGGAGAGTAAATGGCATTGCATTTACTAAACACCCACTAAAGCAGCAGTAATTTATTGTTCAGGCAGACATACTGAATCTTACTAAAGCAGCTAACTTAGCTCTTTGTGAGTGAGCTGCCTGTCATTATTATGAATTGGCATTTCTTGCTAGTATGTGATTTTTTTTGTTGTTTTTATAGGTGTGTGCATATATACTTCAGTTTGCTAGAGAGGTCCATGGTAATATTCCATTACTGAAATGGAAAATGTGAATAATCTGATTTGAATGACTTGTACAGCCTGTGTTGAATCAGCAAGGCCTTTGCATGTTAGGGTTTTCAGTCTTAACAGCATAGCACCATATTCAGACTAAACACCATGGCAAGGCAAAGCTACCACATCCTTTGTAGGAAACCAGCATGACAGACTGCTTGTCAGGAGTGTCTGTCCCTCCACAGGCTGGGGGACACGGTGGAATTAGAGGTCTGTCTACCTCTGCAGGTTTTTGGTTTTACAGGAATCACAGAGATATGATGGCATAGTCTAAATGACAGGATCATTGCCATGGATGAATACAGGCTTTTTGAGAGACAAACCAGGAAGATGTTGGTAAGGAGTTTGTTTAAGCCCCTTCTGTGAGAGAGTGGCAGGAAAGAATGGAGGTCTGCCTTGGCAGATGGGCAGCACATGGGCAGTGAGCCAGTTGAGGACTTGTGATTGAAGATTTGGGAGCACCAGCATATGAGCTGTGTTGTGAGGGGTGTCTGCAGCAGATCACCAGGAAGTGTAAGTAGATGAAGCCTTCAGAAACACCTGCAAGAAGCCTCAAACTCACAGATCCTGGTCCTCATAGAGGACTTCAGCCACCCTGGTAAATGCTGGAGAAACAGTGCAATGGGACACAAGCAATCTGTGAAGTCTAGAATTCATTGATGATAACTTTCTGACATGTGATCAAACAGTGATGAAGGGACATTCTTTGTCTGTCAACAGACAAGGGAGAACCCTGTGTGTCCTTCTACATCAACATCAGCTGGTAATCATTGCTATTCTGTCTGGTATACTGACTCCTATGGACATTGGTGTCCCTAGAACATCAAGGCTTAACCTGAGAATCCGTTTCTTGTCATGGTGACTCTAAATGCCAGAGTACAAAATAATTTTCTTACAGTCTTTTCTTTACACTTATATTTTCATCCTGTCCACACCCTTTTACCCAGAGCAGATTTGTCTCGTTACTGAAGGGGCCAACATATGATACTTGCTTTTTAGGTAGCTGGAGTTCTCAAATATCCATAATGAATTCCCTGCTGAGATGATGACTTGTGTCATCTCAGGTCTGACAGCAATGGAGTGAGATGTCACTTCTGTTGTTCCAGAAGTTAGCAGAAAAGAGAAACAGTTGTGCAGTAAGCCATTGGGATTTCTCTTTACTAGGCTTCATTTTGCTTGCTCTGTAATTACATAGCAACAGAGATTTAAAAATGCTTTAGTCAAAAGATAAGAAGCATTCGTTTTCAGTTCAAATCCAGTTATTGTAAGCATTGTTTTTCTCCCAATTACGTGCGTGCTTAAATTCACCTCTGTTTATTTTCTATTTAGGAAATGCCACAGATGTTACTGGAAAACAATTTCTACCTGACTTAACAGCCCACAAGATTCTCAATAACTCACAAGCCAGCTTACACAATTGGACTGTCATAATGGAAAGTGGGTTTCTGTCTCACATTGCTTATATAAACAAAGGTGCAATTGATTATTCCAATTTCCTTCATAGTACTCTGTCGTGTATTATGTGAAACAGATACAATATATGTGGAACAACTGTTTATTTTTCTTTCTTAGAAATCTTGGCTTTCCAGCTATTTACAGGCTTTTCTCTACTGCTTATCTGAGTTTAAAGGTTAAGTATCTATCTTCTATTTTATCTTGCATTGTAAACTGAATAACATGTCAGGTTTGTCTCCTGTGCGTCATTAGAATGAGAATACTGAATTAAAATGCTCAGTAAAGACATCATTTGGCTTTGCTAGTATGTTTAATATAATTCCTGTTGGGCCCTGTGTAGAAGGGAAGACTACACTCTCTGAGGTCTCCAACCTGCCAACACATCTGCTTTTTGGGGCACCATCCTGCCATCCTATTTAGGATTTCTGTTCTGCATAATAAAATACACAAAAGTATTACTGAAAGTTTTAATTTCTCTGGGAACTGGATGTGTTTTTTCTCTGAAGCTGTTTGTAGGAAGCAGATTTGGCAGCCTGTCTGTTGTGTTCAGTGTTTGATGAAATGTGTATTTAAGAAGGAAAACTAAAGTGTTCCTCACCCATTTTGTTTGGGTTCTGTCCTGTGGTGGAGAGGACTGATGAAAATGGCAGTACCAAAACATTGTCCAGGTTTGGAAAAGGCCCGTGGAAGGTTTGCATTATTTCAGCATGTTTTATGGAAAGGTGGGTTCAGGTTGCTTATGCCCGATGTCAGTGCCGCAAATAAAGCTTTGAGAAGCTGTTGGCTGGCCACATGCAGGGCTTTGCCCAGGGACCTCTGCTGTTCTGAGGCTACTCGTCTCCCTCATTTCCCTTCAGCACAGGCAAAACGAGTAATAATGAGATTGAAATACAGCAATAAAGAGGATTTCTTTCCTCAGCACTTTCCAAGCACCTGCATTTCTCTTGGTGTGATTTCCAAGCATGAGCCCAGGCATAATTGTGCACTTCTCATTTTGATATCATGATTAGTTTTGGCTAATGTGCATTAGGCTGGAGACAACAATAACATTAATTGATCTATTATTTCTTAATTTAAGCTCGTGACAAGTCTCTTGCTTGGGAAAAAAAGCTCTTTGGAATCTCAAGGGTGGGCATACTACCAGCCTCCAGAACATACAAATTCCAGTCCCTTTTTGTCTCCCTGAGATGCAGTTCTGCATGAGATCCTGCAAATCATCCCCTGGGATTCATGGTCCCCAGTAGTGAGGGAGTGGAGTAGTTTGCCTCTGGCATATATGAGACTCCAGCTTGGTGGTTCCCAGTTTCCAGTGGCCAAAAAATCAAAACAGCAGCAGGAAAAAATGCCTCTTCTTGGCCTGGATTTTTATTGCCCTCTCTGAGGGGTAGTGGTATGTAACTTTAAGACACAGGGCGTAGTGTTGTTCTTTAGAAGACCTTTAGGAGCTCATTAGTCACTTGCACGACAGGATAAAAATTTTCAGTCACTTGGGTGGGGAAGGGTCTCACTCGTGTCAGAAAGAGAAAATTTTCCATTCAATGAAATGTTATTCTTCTATTATTGCTTGGGTTTGCTAAATTTATTTGCTTTGGAACATTTTTCACATGGGACAGTTAATGAATATGAAAGAGACTGTATCTGTGTTGATTCAACTGGTCTTTTATATAAAGTCCTCAAGTCAGTTTTAGTAGCTGTAAATGCAGCTGTTTCTCTTCAAATACAAGTGGTATCATAGCTGATAAGTCAAATTAAGCCTGAACAAGCAACCCTAGACTACATCGTAACTAGTTTAAGAATCAGTTTTAGAGATTTATAATACCACAGAGAGTACTGTTCTGTATTATCTCCATGTGCCATGATTTAAACATTTACCAACTACTTACCATTAATAACATAGACACAGAAAATCTCAGTCCATGAAGTACAGTGTATGCAACTGCACAGAGATCTCATCAGTGCCATGGGCCTCCACACTGAGAGGAAAGAAATTCTGAATAAACTGGTTTTGCATGTGTATAAGTCTGTACATTGGCATTCATCCAGTGTGGTGGCTTTGACATTTTTCCTTTCCTTTTAACATTTTTTTAATATAGTAGTTTTCCATTATGAAATCAGTAGTGTGACGGGGACAAGGGCAATCACAGATAAACAGAATTTGCCACTGTTTAATATGGTCAGTATAACTGGTCAGCTCCTCAGTTACTTCTACTCTGCTGTTTACATCAGGAAGAGTGTCATGTAAGCTCTTCTACACTTGGTGCTTCTACTACTACTACTACTTCTACTTGCTGCTTATAAACACAAGAAAACCATGCATTTGATGCATTGATAAGCTGAAATTTAGAGAGTCTTAAGCTTCAATTGTGTTAAGTAGATGACTCTACAAAGAGACATATATCTACAGGCAGCATAGTTAAGCTGCAAAACTGTGTGTTGTCTCAAGAAAATGAAGGACTGTCCGTAACAGAAATGTTACATAAGTTCATTCACTGTCCTGGATGCCCCTGTAGTAGAAGCAGCTGCTCCTGTACCCTGCCCTGCAAAGGACTGGCTTACTGGTGGGCTGACTCAGGAGGAATGTCAAACACACAGAGACTCTTTCCATCACAGGGAAAACCCATCTGGAAATTTTGGAGCTCAGTCCTTTGCATGGCAATGTGTTTAGCGAAAGGAAATAATTGCTTCTCACCTTGTTCTCTCCTCACTTCTCACAAAAGATCTTCAACATTTTTTGAAAATTATTTAAAGAATTATTACCCTTGAATGAAGGGGATGGGGAAAGCCTTTATCTTTTATTGGTCACATTAATTGTATATTTCTGTCTATTGCTTGGTAGAGTGGATAGCCATAACTTTTAAAAATAATTTTTATAAATACAAAAAAAACTACTTATCGTTTTTTATAATGTTTGGTACAAGTGCACACTTTCATTTTCACACTGCTTTCCCAATACTTTCTACAACTAGAAAACATTGCCTCATTGACATGTGTTACGCCTTTTTGCAGTTATTTACTGTAATCCTGTAAGACATAAAAGAATTTAAGGGTTCTCAATTTCTCAGGGGCACAAAAGGCAAAGCCCTCCTCTGGCCCCTCACCACACCAGTAGCTTACAACATAGAGCTGACAGGATTGTCCACAGAGGACAGCTATGTACTCCTCAGTGCACCAGGGTTCAGCAAGGCTCTAAGGGAACTGGTGCAGTGGTGTGCTGCAGAGAGGTTTGTCTGGGTCTCAAGAGAATGAAAACTGAATTAATGTGGGGTTTTGCCTGGTCCCTACCATGGACACTGGACAGTGTGTGTTCAAAACTGCATATAGGTGGTACATGGAAAGTCACTGTGAAAACATATACAGGAAAAATTAATGTCTTATTTTGTGACTGAGAAAGAAGCCACACTGAAGCAAAATCTGGTTATTATGTAGGAGGCAGACAAGATAGACTGAGCTGTTGAACGTGTTCTATGAGCATTTTTAGCATTCAGTTCCATCAGCAGGTTCACAAATACCTGAGTAAGTAGTTGTAATTTTTTTACCAGTTCTGTTCAGTACAGTCAGATCTATTGATCTATGTTGGTCTCACATTGTTTCCCAGCACTACCTGTGCCAAAAGGTGCCATGGCACTTGCTTTGCAGATTCTTTTCAGGCCCCAAGACAAGAATGTTTTCAGCAGTTGGTGACGTCCCCTGAATATGCAAAGAGCTGCAGGACACTGTGTGTAAGCCTAGGCATTAGCTATTTTTTCTCTCCAGGAGTCTGTTTGTGCCATAGTCTTTCCCCTGGAAAATTTATGGTAATGTTGCTTAGCCACAATAATGGCCTGGGAATACTTAATAGGAGAGGTGGGAGCTGAATAGCAGTAATACTACTCATGGGCATAATCAGTTGCTTCTCTCTTAATGAGGAGCACAGAGAAACAAAAAGCTTTATTAATATGCAGAGACAGGCCAATTTTATGAGGGAGGTGTTCAACAAAAGCTGAATTCTAATATAAATAGCCCCAACTAGGATCTTTTTTACAACAAATTGACCCTGCCCTACACATTGTCATAAAGGGCTGGCTTTTCCAGGCCCCTTCTTCTTCATGTAAGTATTTTAGCTGGGGACAAAACTACAGAATATTTCTGTTGAGATAGTATATTTCTAAACAAAACACTCTTTAACTCTGTAATCAGCTGTAAAAACTAACACCATGCTGCTCACAAAGCAAATAACTGCATCAATTTACATAAAGGAATAAAGAATAAATGACACTCCAGGGGCATGCAAGTACCTTATATGATGCAAGACAGTCCACTGAGGAATTTCAGCCCAGCACGGAGCAGACATGGCAATTGTACCTAACTTGTCCTTTTGCATTGTAATTCTTCTCTTATTTCTTCATCAATTGTAATGAGGAAAATAAAATGAAAGAAGCTGGCAGCTTGATCTGGAGTAAAAGCATACTTGTCACATTATGCTGTAACTAATTGACTATTAATAGGCAATAATACAAGCATGGCTTAATACAAAGAATGTCTGGTCATTGTTACGAAACTGCCATAGGCTTCTTGACTTTATGGCTTATGTTAACTTAATGGCCTGTGAAGATCTGTAGTATTCATTCCTAAACAGTCCCAAAACATTTTAAACCATTCCTCAGGGGTTTGCTAAATCTACTAAAACTCAGTTTTAATTTCTTTCTGCTGTCGTTTAGTGAAAGTCCACAACATTCTCCCTCTCATCCTATATTTTTAGCAACACTTCAGAAAATAACTGATCATTACCTTGATTAATTTATTTTAATATATACATACATTTTCAGAATAACTTTTGAAGTTGCCCATCAACAGAAATGGGCCTGCAGGATTCATCTGTCCTAGAGCACTCTTGGGCTGTTCACTGGCACTGAAGAGTCCCAGTCTTATTTATATGGGGTTCTTTAATTTGTCAGGCACTAGAGAAAAATGAGTTGGGCTGTTCCTTTACAAGTTGCTATTTAACAGTGCATATGAGAATTTTAGAGATCCTGTAGTGTGAGTTCTAATATATGTGCTGCTCTTTGTTCTAGCTCCATGTTGAAAACCTGATTAACGTCCAGTAAAAGACGCTTGAGTACAGAGAGGTGCACTTGCTGCCAAGAAATATGAAGTGACATGCTAGCAATTGTAATGGTCTTTTTATTCTCTCAACTGTATTAACTGATCTCAGCTCCCCATCATGTGTTCCTTTCTCTGTAAATCTGTGCCCTCGTATAGTCCGCATACCTCTCTGATTGCCAGGACAAGAGCAATGAAGAGAAAGGCCTCCTGGCATATGAGATCAAGTAACCATCGAAGTGATGACGTGTATTTTTTAACATTTTATATACCAGAAAAGATGAAACAAAAGTAGTTTTATTTCCAGTCCTGGAACCTGTTTTTAAAAACAAATCCTCTTACTTAGAGGTAGGCTAATTTCACCTCAGTCTGCCCTGTTTTTTGTAGATCGACCAAGTAATTTCCTTTTTCATACTTGCCGTTAGTTGTTGTGATAAGTGACTATTTTGATCTGAGTAAACTCCTTTTTTTTTTTATTCTTAATAAAGAGAATGCTACAGAAAGCCAATTTTTACTTTTCTGCAGAATTTACCAAACATTGCCTATGAATCATATGGACGTACATTAAAAAAATGTAAGGATACATACAGAAAATCTTTTCCAAACCTTTCTTCATTCAGATATATTAGAAAACGTTGCTTTCCATTAGTCATACTCAAGTTCTGAATAGAGCCTCTCAGCTCTGAAGAAGGAAGAATGTTCTTTTTATAGCAGCAGGCAAGGAAGTGAGGGAGGTGGAGAATAAGATGTGGAAGCTGTAACAGAAATATGAAATTAAAGACCTGAGAAGAGAAGAAGTTGAATGAAAAATGTTCTGTTCTCTATTTGTGTCAATTGGCAAGTAAGAACCATGAAAGCTGTTTTGGGGATGGACATTCCTTCTATAAGTCAAGTAACTGGAGTCAGCCCAGCATGATTTTCCTATATCTTAAATTCTGAAAACATGTTGTATCTTGCAGGCAGGAACACCAAGAAAGATTATTTTTCTCCCTTTTCTTTTTTCTCCTCCCTTAAGGCCCAGTTTAATTAGAAGGACAGCTTAGGGGGAAAAAAGTATCTGTTTTATAGCTGCCTTGAAAAGCTATTTGTGAATGGGAGGAAAACATGGAACACAGAATGACTCCAAAATATTGGAGCTCATTCTGCTGGTGTAACATGAATAAATGACATCAGTGTCCTGATTCTAATTATGAGTATCCATATTTTTATGGCTGATCTTTCCTGAATAAAGCCAGTATTCATTTGCAAATAAAGGCAGACCTAGATATTAGCCTACATCAGTCAAAGTCTATTCCCACCTACCGAATGGAAGTGGGACACTTTTATCCTTTAAATTGAAGGGAAAATTGTGTTACTCTTTCAACTTCATGAACCATTTAAACTGAAGTATCCAACAAATCCTCAGTATGAAAATCTGTTACCTATTATCAGGTAAATATTTAAGCTCAGGTGGGAGATGGAAAGTAATCTTTAATTAAAATAATTTAAAGAGAGGTGATTATAAATTTGATGCATTTTGGCACAGAAAAGCTTTGCTTGATGTTATTTCATTGTAAAGAAAGAGTACAAGCAGCACCCTGCATATCTACCTGCCACAGTGTTAATATGTAAATAGTATCAAATCTGAAATAAAATTAAAATTATAAATATAGATTGATTCCACTTCACCATTTTCTGGATGTCAGAACAAGTGGTATGAATACTTCAGGGCACGCTTGAGTCCAGGCGGTTTTAATAATGTCATTAAATCTCACAATCATTACTTAATTGGTTAACAATCAGCTTACGAAATTTCACCTCTCAGTTTCTTCCTTTGCCACACTAGTATAGTCAGCTCTTTTTCACATATTGGCAAGCAATAACAATTTTGAAATTTATTTCAGACTTCTGAATGAGCATTTGTCACTTTCTGTGTGACTGGCAAAATCTGGCCTTAAAACATTTGTTACATGAACAAGATGCAATTCCAACTGCGTGTCATGCATGGCAAACTGTCTTTTGCTCAGTTGTAACAGCATCAGATGAGGCTGCCTATCCATCATAAAAGCCCAGTGGATTAAGAACCTGTCTAAAGATGGGTACCTTGATACAGCGTATGCCTATGATACATGAGATTTGCAATGGGTTTTACTGGAGGCGGCAATGATCCCTGCAACCTTAAAATCAGCCCCTCAGGGCTGGAGATGCAATGTCTGAGTAAACAACTGTTGGTATCAAAACCGAGAATTGTTTCCCTAGTCACAGTATGTCAGTCACCATCCACTACAGGTTTGGGTTATGGGGCTCTCTTGATTGTGTCAAATGTGGGAAAATTATCCTAGTGTGGGTTCCTGTGCATTAGACTGTCTCTTCTAGACCCCTTCTTGGAAACATTCTGGATTATCTGGAATGGCATGACATTCAACAAAGAGAGCAGAGCCTTTCTACTGAGAAGCAGGCATTTCAAGGGAGTAGGTGCTTATATTGACTGTGTATTTACTGTGAGATCTCATTTGCCTCTATTTTATTATATGCAATTGGTGTGAAAAAAACACAACCCACTTCAGTACTTGTGAGTAGTGAGGGGAAAGTCTAAAACTTGTAAAATGCATTTCTGTAACTATGAAAAAGGAGAAACTTCTCTGCGAAAGCCTTATGTCAGGATTCATTTCATCTGATACATGAAGAAAAGTGTAATTCAGTATTAATATTGTATTGCTAAGCACAGATGCACCATAATATTTATTTGAGGGGAAAATGTTTGGGTTTTTTTTTTCAGGAAAGCTTAGAATTTTACAAGTGAGCTGACCCCCATCCCCTACCAAATGCACATTTTATCTTGTATACACATGGTGACTCTTTGTCTGACCAGCTAAGCTGAGCTCCATCAAACCTTTGCTGACATCAAAGAAGCTGAATCTATGACTTGTTAGTGCCATGTGTGTGGCAGACCTGTAAGGTTGTCCCTTGCCTTATCCCAGTCTCTTCAAACTTCTGTGCTGGTGTTTTACATCGGCACAGCTGGTCACTGCTCAGGAGCAAACCAGCAAACTCCAGGCTTGCATTAATGTCAATGTCTGCTGTGTGTTTAGAGGTTCAGAGTAATTTTAATATCATAGCACTGGGGATCTAAGCTGAAAGCAGTGCTGTTGCAACAACAACTTAGTCATATGGGCTTCCTTGGACTTGGAAGCAATTGTTTTAATGAGCATGGATTGAGAAATACCTGGTCTTTTCTTCTGGGTAAAGGCCCAGGGAGAGTAAATTCAGAAGAGCTGATAACTCAGCATTATGAACTTGATTATCAGAGTTAGTGAAATCTGCTATGTGTGTCTACTCAGCTTCACCAATATATTTAGTTCTTTAGAAAAACATGGTTTCCTTTTCTCCTGCCTATTGTCTAGTGTGAGCCCCTGTACAGGGGCTGTACACTGTACAGGTGAGCAGCATATGGTGGCACCAAGCCAGCCATCCTCCACTCTACACGTGTGAGTGTCAGGTATACACACACACACACACACAAAACACACNAAAACCACCTCCACCCCTCTCTGGTGACTGGAGTGCAGTGCCTCCTTTGCAATTTTGGCAAATTTTGGCTTGCAAAATCAGGGTTATTTCCATGACGAATTTCAGAGGTCAACTCAAGTCACTCTGCCTTTATAGGTGGAAGCACATATGGCTTTGCTTTTTTTGTTCAGTGTTTCTCTGGGATGCTGGTAGAATGCTGAAAATCTTTGCCTTACAGTGGTTTTAGCTTCATGGCTGAAATTAACAAGAACACTCCTAGCAACATGATTTTTGCTAACACAATGCTTTGTTTTGCAAAGCATTTGGAGGGCTGACAGTGTCTCTCTGGTATCGCCATGAGAGCAAGCCATTGCTTCCTCTCAGCCATTTCTTTCTAATCTAGGAAAGCTTGTGATGCAGCGTTCACAGCCATAAACACGAGATTGTATGAATTACTAACAAGCAGCAAGTGCCACTGGAGCAAGGAAGGCAAGAAAGGCTTAAAAATGAAGTCTCCAGCTGCCCCTGGTCTGCCAGGGCTGCAGCTGTCTGGCAGCCAGAGCCTCTGATGCCCTTGAAGCTTTGAGCTGAGACAGAGAGAATCCCAGCTCCCATATCCCTGTCTGAGCCCTACTTGCTCAGATTTTCAGATTGTCAAACCCGTGAATATCAGTATAAAACAGCAGTTGCTCTGTTATTTCAATCCAAAACCTAATGCAATCTCACAACATATTTGTTGGTTTGTGCCACTTTCTCATGACAGAAATGCATGTCCATCCAGTTTTAACATGGTTTCTTGTCTTTCTGTATATCTCCTTCTCTCCAACAAATATCAAATTCTATAGTTTTTTCCACTTTTAAAACCTTGACTGTCTGCTGATCCTGAGCTAAGAATCTCAACTTTATTCACTGCCAAGACTTTGCAAAATTATTTTCTCTTTTGTTTTAATCTTTGTGGTTCTCTCTGTTTTTAGAACCTTTTAATTTTTCTGCTTTTAATCAGATTTGTGCAATCAAAATTATGTTCTGCCTGCTGGCCTGGATTTCTTTCCTAGCCCTGCTCTTCCACAGAGCTGACAAGAGATAAAAAAGCTTAAATTATGTGTTGTTCATGGAAGTTAGAGAAAATAGAATCAGGTTTTTCTGCATACAAAAAGAGTCTTCTGCTTTCCTTCCCCATGCCCCTCTGGCCTTTTAAAGGCCATACCTTTTCTTTTAATCTAAAATAAGTTTCCACAGCGAGGTCAGCATCTTTTTTTGTAGCTGATTGCATTAACCCAGTTTCCCAATCCCAGCTGCTGAACAGATCCTTTACTACACAGAAACATAAAAGCCACATGTGTTTCAAACAGGTAGACACTTTGGAGGACATGTAACATAAGGGACAATTTAAAATACCCTCTCCCTTCCTTACTAATTCATATATATAATTCAGATATAAACCATTAATGATTTTGTAAATTCTGACCAAACTCTCTAACATTTCAGACCACTGGGAGATTTGACTGAGTTTGGATTTCAGTGGGAGATTTGACTGAGTTTCAACTGCAAGATTTGGGATGAAAGTGGACTTCTATAAGTGAAGAAAATAGTTGTGGACTACTCTCATGATGATCTGGCTGGGGAAAAAAACCTAGTGGATGGGACGGTTATAGTGAATCGTATGCTTTTTCACAAACCCTCAGTGGGGTTTGTGAATATAGCATTATTTACATGAAGTCGAAAGATGTATACAAAGAGTAGATACAGTTAGATCTCTTGCCTCTGGTAGGCAGTTAAGATTATTGCAATATAGTACACCTAAAACCGCCAAAGTCGGTAAGTCATACTTACCTCAAGTTGACCAAATACATGAGGTTTCAGTGGCAGTCCTAGGGACTGATGCACTTTCAATATGTCAGTAGTATTGCTCTAATCCATGCTGACAGGACTTCACATCTCCTGTGGATGACCAGGGTACATCTTTTTCACCCTCTGAAAAAAAGATGGTCTCTTGGGGATGAGGAAGGAGTCTTCGCCACTTAGCAAACAAGTTTCTAGGAATGAAGTTTGGTTAGGAATGTTTCTCCTTTGCCTTTGAAAACCAGCAGTAACTAAATATGCATGTTTTGAAATGGATAAGGGAGAGAGGACTCTGTGGCCAGGGAGCAGAGAGGAGAGGACTAATACTGGGAGTCCAGGAATATTGTTCAGTTTGGGAAGTGAATTAACAAATCCCTGGTCTGAGTGTGCGTTCCACTGAGTCACTGGTCCAGACTCTGGTCAGTCACTTGGAAACAGCTAGTGTGGTGCTACAGGTATGACCTAAGGTCCTGGGTTTTCCACATTCTGCCCACAGACGGCTGCTTTGACTTTACACCTCCTACAGTGCAGGCTCACCTGTAAGGGTGCCTGTTTGGCAAGTCCCTTGTGCATATCCCAGAGAGGGAAATCATAGTGCAGCCCACAGAGAAGCAACGGGCAGCCCTTAGCTGGGAGTTTGCCTTCTGCACCCTGTACTGTGTGAAATCCACCATGTTCATGTGAGACAGAAGAAAATTGTTTCTTACTCCAGCTTAGCTGGCTGGAAAGTTCCTTCTTATTCTTGTCAGGAAAAATCTTAGTAGGCTTTGCCTTAAGAGACAGACAGGTGATGCGTTAAAGATATCTGTATCTGGAACACTTTGTACTTTTCATCTTAAGAAGTCAGCATACTTTAAGATCAGACCGTCTCAGCAAGACATTAGAAAGCCTGGTAAGAAAACATTTCTGTTTCAAGTTTCTCATCTATTATCACTGCTGAGGTCAAGTTCTACCTTTGTGTCATTGTACCCTCAAGAAATATATATGGTGGAATTTCTCCACACACTCACAAAGGCATTTTGATGGTGTGAGGTTTTGGTGCTGACCTTGTTAGCAATAAATTCTCTTGTGGAGCATAAGTAATACGTATCTTAAAGAGAGATCTGAAACACTTTAACAGCAAGTGATAATTCTTATATTAGTTGGCAGCTTCTGAGAAAAATTATGTGTGCTTTCTTTCCAGCTCCATCATTAGTTTTGGGTACAGTGGGAGGATGTTTGTTCTTGTAACTGTATTGTTTGGAGTTCTGGATTCAAAAAACATTCTCTGTGACCTTGAGCAGCCATTTACCTTTTCTGTTCCTTGCTTCCATTCCATAAATGGATTGCAGATTGTATTCTCAACAGGATATTACTCTTTTTCAAAAAAAACTGATTTTTTTTCAAAGCACCATTATTTATATACCCCTCATTTATGATCAAATGTTCAACAGAAAGAATTTTGAAGTGCCAGTCTTATCAGTACTTTGTAATGAGAGAAAAAGACGCAAAGGATCTAAATTAAACACTTGATATTTTTTATTTGAAAATGCAGCTTTCCTTACCACTGCATTTCACAAAGGTCTTTGAAAGCTTTAATTTTGGGTCAGTTAAGAATAATAGTTTTTGAAACACCATGATCTACACAGATCAAAATTCTCATCCTCTAACCCATTCTTAATACAGTGTTTTTCCCACTCAGCCTGTGTTCATATTCTTGAATGGGAGCTCTGCTTCGTAAAACAGTCCCTGTCCTTCACCATAATC